>JAYMFT010155474.1:0-12531 GCA_038088735.1 Panulirus argus
TTCCAAAAAAGGAACAGAGAAGGGGCTAAGAGAGGATTTTCCCTCTAAAGCTTAGCTTATATATATATATATATATATATATATATATATATACTCGGAAAACCAATAGGGTCTTCAGCGACTAGCAGTCGATGTAGCCCAGAGACTAAGGGTCGACACCCCAGAGACTGGGGGATCCACGTAGCCCAGGTACTGAGATCGACGAAGCCCAAATAATTGGGTCGAAATAGCCCAGAGACTACTAGGGTCGATGTACCCAAGCAACCCCCCCCTCCCTCCCCCCCCTCTCTCTCTGAAGAGATGCTTCGTGCTCATATGAATTCAGGACCGCTTTTACTCGCCTGAAACCTGGTAGGTGGCCTGAAGCGAATCCAATAAATAATTCTGCTTTTTAGAGAGAGAGAAAAAAAAATCGTTGTTTAAGTCTGAAGAAGTGAGAGAGGATTTATTTATATCCGTTTTCTTTTTCCCCTGAAAGAACTCGTTGAGGGTAAACTAAATCATTTTACATTTTAGTTAACAAGACAATTACATTTTCCATCAGTGTAATTCAGTCTGATGTAGTGATAATTCCATGATCCTGTAATTTCGATGGTTGATCATTAAACTAATTAATCCCTGCCTTGACCTATTGAGAACGATGATACCATCCTTAAGCACGATGGTACGATCCTAAAGCACGACGGTACGATCCTTGAGCACGACGGTACGATCCTTGAGCACGACGGTACGATCCTTAAGCACGATGGTACGATCCTTGAAACGACGGTACGATCCTTAAGCTCGACGGTATGATCTTTGAGCACAATGGTACAATCCTTGAGTACGACGGTACGATCCTTGAGCACGACGGTACGATCCTTGAGGAAAATGGTACGATCCTTGAGCACGATGGTACGATCCTTAAGTACGATGGTACGATCCTTGAGGACAATGGTACGATCCCTGAGCATGACGGTACAATACTTTGGCAAGATGATACAATCTTTGAGCAAGACGGTACGATCCTCGAGGACGACGGTACGATCCTTGAGAACGACGGTACGATTCTTGAGCAGGATGGTACGGTCCTTACCACGACGGTACGATCCCTCAGAATAAACGACCTGGCCTTTTTTTTAGGGGGTCAGGTCAGAGGCTAAGTCATCATCATACACAAGAGGGTCGTACCGTCCTGCTCCCGGGTCGTATCGTCGTCTTATAGGACCACAACACCTGCCACCATACACACCTCACAGACCACCCATTCATGGCAACCTCATCTTCCTAAACTAGACCCCTTCACCAACTGTATAAATACAATGACTTTATTCCTTCCGTGCGCCATGGTAAAGGAGTTGAGAGAGAGAGAGGAGAAGATCCAATAGCAAAAGATCTAAACCCTGCTTTAAGGCAGGAGTTGTGTTGAAAGAGCGTGTATGTGTGTGTGTGTGTGTGTGTGTGTGTGTGTGTCTATTTGTGTGTCTAATTACCTATTTGTTACCTGTTTGTACTGTATGGGAGGAAGTTTTACACTCGTGGTGCCTGATCTCTTGAACATTTTCTACCATACAACTTTTTAGGTCTATGTATACGGTCTGTATTTATCATGTCCTCAGACATTTTTGTCTATTCATCCACCACTCTTATACTATAAAAGTACTTCCTTACATATATCACCAAATTTTTTCTTAATGATATGTTATGTCCCCTGCTTGCTCTATTCCTACGTCTCTGGAATAACTGTTCCTTTATATGTTATCGATCTACTGTAAAAACTTAAAGGTTGTGGTCAGGTCACCTCTCACTCTTTTTTCTCCCAATGTGGGCATTCATAAAGCTTCTTGTCTTTCCCCGAAACTCTTCTCTATTCATTTTGGTATCATCTCTGTTGCCCTTCTCTGGACCTTCTCTATTACCTTTTCGTGCTTCGTTAGGTGTAGTGATAAAACTTAAGAAGCAAATTCTAGCTTTGGTCTTATGTAAGATACGAAGAGCTTACTAAATACTTCCTTATCTATATATCTGAAAGCTATTCCAATAATTGCTAGGAAACAGCTTGTCTACTTGAACATTTTCCTTGATGAGAGAATCATTACCTTTCAAAAATAATTTCAGTTGTTTGTTGAAGTGAGAATTAAGTGTCTGGTCGATTTCTATTAACTTTATGTTGTATCATTTATACACCACGGATCGGGGTCGAACCCTGTCCATCAACATATTTGTCACACCATCGGAGCCGCGGTAGATTAAAGCCACGCTGCCCCCACCGAGATGAGATCCAATATTAGTTAACGCGTTTTTATGCCAAGACGTCAGGTGTTTGAAAGAGTGTTCATCACATTTCAAACCTTTGTTTTATAGACGATATGTAGATGATACATTCTTTATTTTCAATTCTGCGGACGATATTTCCTTATTTGTGAACTATTTGAACTCCCAACATAACATTAGATTTACGTCAGAAATGGAAAAAATGATACCAGCTCCTTTCTTGATATTAAGACATGTAGATGTGGGAATTCCTTCACAACATCAGTATACAGGAAACCAACATTTACTGGTCTTTGCAAGAAATTTACCTCTTTTATCCTGATCGAATATAAACGTAACTTGGCGGTAACCCTGGCCACATGAGCATTTTACATATGTTCTGATTATCTTAAATTCAACACAAAAGTAGAATCAATGAAAAATATTTTGCATAAGAATAGGTTTTCTTTAAACTTCATTAATGTGTAAAACACTAAACAAAGTATTATGTCCTTCAGTAAAACCACCAACTGTACCCAGGGATGTAATATATTTTCCAATCTCTTTCACTGGGAAAGGCGGTTATACCCTTCGTCGGAAACTGAGTATATTGCTACGTGAGTTTTACTCACAAGTTAACACTAGAGTAGTTTTTAAAGCAAGAAATCCAATTTAGTCTTTTTTCAAGCACAAAGATGTTATTCCTACAGAGTTACAGTCGTCAATTGTCTTGTATCTGGGTAAAACGAAGCGACACCTCAGGACCCGCATTCATAAACGCCTCGGGCGGTCAGCACGCACGTACTGCCTGATTACCAAAACCCACTTCTCAGCTATTCGGAACAACGCTTACGACAGTGACACTCAGTGTCGGTAGCGAGCTTCTCTGTGCCGGCCAGTAGCTCATCAAACACCGATCTGTAAACATTGGGGTCCCCTCCTCTCATACAGGAACAAAACCCGCTGTAAGCAGTAATGAGATATCACCAGAGTTATTGTTTTATCTTTCTTGTTTTAGAGATGAGTTTTATCAAGTATAATCTTGTACCGTAGAATTTTAAAATCGACCACGAAATATTACCTCTGTTGAATTTAATATATGTCACGTTTTAATATGAAATCGCTCTTCAGTGGGAGTTCATATAATTTTATTTAGCGTAATTTTTCAATTCATGTTAAATAAAATTATATTAGCTCCTGCTGAGGTGCGATTTGACCGTCATAACTATCATCACGGCCTAGAGTGATCAACATATCTGTCTGTCTATCTATCTATATATGCTGATAGATAGATAGATGAATACATAGGTAGATAGATATTGGGTATAAGTGCAACATATTGTAGTGTTTATCATTTTTGGTGGGAGGCCAATAAAGGCTACGAATATCATGGTGCCACTTGGTCATTGCATCATTCAAGTCTTATCCAAGTTTTCGGTATCAAAGAGCAGTACAATATAGATAATCCACTCTTCTCTTCATCTCTTCCTTCTCTGCATCATCACCTCCGTCCAAGTCATCACCATCGTCTCCCTGAGCACCCACACAACGTCTCGGGCATCCGCGGCACACCAGAGCCCACCGTCTCCTTCCAGCAACCATTTTAACCCACTTTGAACCAAGAGGTCGATCTACTGTCGTTGGGACTCTCGCTGCTCTGGCTCCTCTTCGTCAGGTTGTGCCAGTCTAGGGTGCCGCCGTGGTCAGTACCCTGCTTCAGGTCACTCTTGTTTCGCCGGACTCTCGTGAGAGCCAGCAGTTGGAAGTCTTGATCAAACCAAACCTTTTGAAGGAATTTTCTCTGATAGCGGACTTGTGCCCGTGTGACCGAGAACTCTCATAGTCTTGAGCGAGATGGTACGATCCTTGATCAAGTCGTCAGTTGAAGGCCAGGCCATATTGGAAGGCCAGGCCATCACATGCAAGGGTCTTACTGTCGTCCTCGTGAGTCGTAACATCCCTCTGAAAGAGTTGTGCTGTCGTGTTCAAGGGGATGAGGGAGAAAAGCCATTTCTCTTTAAAGTTCTCGTGATGGAGTTCTTAACACCTGAGACTTAAAATTTCGTTCTCATGAGGTGTAGGCAAGTCGTTCTCATGAGTTGTCGGGTAGTCCCTCTCTTGAAGTGCCGGCAAGTCGTTCTCAGTAGGTGTGGGCAAGAGCTACGGCAGAATTCTGAAACAAAGGAAGTAAAGACAAGATCCTACAAACGTTACGTTTTACGCATGGCGGAGGAACAGGAGGACATGAATTCACCACAGAATAACTCTTGCTGTGTTCTCCGGATGATGTCGAGTTCCTTCTTATAGTTAAGCGAATTACTTATGTTTGGGGAAGAGAGGATGCCCCAGACGCACACATATGCAGTACACACCTGTTTCACACACACACACACACACACACACACACACACATCTTTTCTGTTCCGTTTTTTGCCTTCTTACTGAAAGGAAGGGAAAAATGGTAGACATAAAAGGAAAAGAGCCCGGCCACTGCCCAAGAGAGGTGAAGAATGTTAAGTGATGCGAATGTCAGATTGAAAATAATGACAGTTGTACTTCGTAATAAAGGGGAAAGAGCTAGATTCAGGGACCGAATTAGAGAAAACAAACCTGACATTTTTTGAGTCTGGACAAAAAAGATTGCGAGATAAGATATAAGCTAAGCCGTGAGGAGGGACATAAGATAGCAAGAGAAGAAAGAGAAGACAAAGGAGGAGGGAAATGGGCACTGTTAATAAGGGAGAGGATTACGTTTCAAGAAATACTGACAGATGGCCCATTTAGACATTACCAGAACATAGTGGGAAGAGTAACTTCAGAGGAATGAAATGCCTCGTGGTATTGATTACTTATGATCCAACAAACAGTTCCAGCGAACCAAGACAAATGTTCAAAGATAAGAATGAGGAACAATCAAGACCTTACAGGGTGTAGCAGGACATGCACTCCTTAGAGACATTAAAGGTCTAATGGTGGAAGCTTTTGACTATATAGAAACACACTGGGAGATCAAGTCAGTGTGACTCAAGTTCCTGTAGTTTATACAGGGAAATATCCCAGGTCATTATGTCGCTGAGCACACTAAAATTTGAGGGATTGATGCACCACCATAGCTAAATTATTTCGATGAACACAGTAGTATGAAAAAACAAGAATGCTTGAGTTTGATTATGAGGTAAATGATATAGAAAGATCAGGGAGAAAACGAGATTCGTCGAGGAAATATAATTGTGGAAACTACTCATGACTGAACAGTTTCTTGTGAATATAAAATAGGGGATGAAGTCTGTGGCCATAATATAGATTATTGTTTTGTAAGTTTTTATGAAATCTACGTTGAAAAGTTAGAAAATAGGTAAATATTATTGCAAATAGAGAGGGAAGATTAGAAAAGAGAGCTATGGTTCCAAAAATCAAAAGAGCATAGGGTTGTAGTGTGGAAGTATTATAGGTTGCACTTCAGCCAGACAGCGTTCGAAAGGTATTAGAGCTCAAGGGACGAGTATAGCAAGACAAGAAAGGAGGAGCAGAGGAACTTTGAGAAGGATTTTCTGGACAAAGATGGAGGTAAATCAAAACATTTCCATAACTTAATCAGGAGTAAAGTGTAAAGTTAAACAGCAGCTAATCAAGCTAAGGGATTCAAGACTTTGTTAAGGATGATGTCGAGATATGCAGTGAGCTGAAGGACAGGTTCAAAAATGTTTATACGGTGGAAGACACTGTAGCCTCAACACCATTAAAATGGTACGGAGAGGAGTTCTTGAAAAGCAGTGTAATTGCTTGAAAATCATGAGCAGACTTCTGAAGAGGCCTTGACCCTTATTAAAATTCATTGGCGATTTGCTTGACTTGCTGCTTGAATACTTTTTTTTTTTCCATATGCGGAAGAGGGCAAATATCGTACCCATCTTTAAGAGAGGAGAACAAGAAATTCCTCTTGAGATACAGACCGATTTATCTGCCGAGTGTGACCCGTAAAACATTGGAGTAGATTGTCAGAAAGTAAATAGATGACTTATTCGCAAAAGAGAAACTACCTGAGACACAGGACGAATCTGGGGAAAGTAGGTCATTGTAAGAAATCCCTTAAACCTTTATAAGAGAGTGAGCTCCATATTAGATATAAGGATTGTGGGTTCCTGTTCTGTCAGATCAGAGAGTATTTGACTTTTGTACCATATTGGATGTTGGTAGAGAAGCTGTAGCATCAGGTAGAAACAAGGGGGAGACTCCTTCGTAGGACACAAAATTACCGTTGTGGAACGGAACAAAGGACGCCTATCAGAGGGGCTCTTCTCAGAAGGGGACTGAGCTATGGAATTCCCTTCCTTCCTTCGTCTTTTCCACCTTCCTATTCATTCTCGACCTTTAAGAGTGAGGCCTACAAAAGTCCACGGGCCTCTGATTGATTTCTTCATTCTTTTTCTCGCACTTTTTTTGTTTGTTTGTTTTTTGTCGTTTCCCCCGAGATGAACCTCGAGTGGGGCATGTTTTGCCAGTGCCAGGTCGGTCACTTTGAAAAAAAAAAAGAAAACCCTCAGAAATTCCTGAAGTTGCATTGTTTCCCCAGTAATCCATTAAAGTTGGGACTTGGCACGAAGTTGTTTTTCAATGCCCTCCTCACGGTGTTTAGAATGTGGAAGGAGACTTACTATATTCACTTACGAACGTTGGCCCTTTTCTAGTTGCCTGACGATTTTGTCAGTATCACACTCTATGAATATCTCTGTGGCTTCACTTGGGTAAATTCTGTGTTCCTCTGTCCTTTACCTCTGTTCCCAAGCCTGTGAATCATTTCCTGCATCTCCGTGTCCTTCAGGAGTCTATACCCCCTATGTTCCTATAATAAGCATGGTATTCTTTTCACGTATATATATTTCAAAGTCTCCCGGAGAGCACCATTTTGCCGCCGCCATTACATCTGATTTCTTTTCCTTAACTGTTTTCTCTCCCAGTTCCTTCAAGCAGTTTGGATTGTTGCTCACGCATTCTTTCACTTCATTCTTCACTCTCCTGATGTCTTCTCCCATTAAGTGTAACTCATAATTTTGCTTTTCTGTCCCTAAGGCCTCAGCTGTGTCATCCTTCGATACCTCTCTGACCTCGGTCGTCTTCTCCAGTTACACAACCTTCAGAATTCCCCATCATTCAGCTTCTTTCTACTTGATCTAGTGACGTTTTCATGCTCAAGGTGCTATTCTTAGCCTAGCTTTATTTCCGTCTTTTTCCGGGATAACTTAGTTCGTGGGCTTATTGGTAACAGTTCTGTCGGTTTGTAAGTTTCTGTGTAAATTTAATTACAGCCTCCACTCAGACCTTCAGTCCAGCACTGTTCGCTCTCAGAAACGTTAAAGTGTTCACAGCCAAGCTCATCTACCGTATATATATCAAAAGAAAATTTGAATGAAGTCTGGCCAGCGTTTGTTGACAAGCCGTTCCGTTGCCTAGTGTGTGTGTGTGTGTGTGTGTGTGTGTTTATGCAGCAGATAATGAGACACATAAAGGACAGTCTTGCAGATATTGATTTCACGGGACGTTATAACTCTTAATAAGACCGTCCATGAGTGTGAGTGTCAGGAGGAAGCGGTGGTGTTGCTGGGGTTGGGAGGTCCCCGCCAGTGTTTATGAGGGCGGGTCACGTGACCGCAGCTCTCTCGCCCTAATTACACCCCATTGGCGGCGCGGGGAGGGAGGGAGGGAGGCGAGTGTGGACGCAGCTAAACACTCTTATTGATCCTTAACCGTTTACAGCTCTGATGAGGGAACCCTTGACGGGGGAGTCAGCGGAGTGTTCATTTATGTTATGAGACTTATTGGTGGGGTAGGATCATGACAGAGGCTGCCTCACTCACTGCTCGTGTGGTAGTCACCTGATTGTATCATGCACCAGAAATCCCCAGTAGACATTCTGTTTCAGCTTTACCGTGGTGCTCCGAATTTTGCATCGACTCGGTTTAACATTATTTGGTTTCCACTTAGTAATTATTAATTTTTCCCCCATTCTAGTTATGACAGCAGCGTGTAATTACTGGACAGCTCCAGTGAACGCAGTCCATTAGCAGTTTTTATATCGTGGAGGGCGTCATTATGCTCTTGGTTGTCTGATGGTAATAGTAGCTCACACGATTTAATAAGTGGTAATTAGTGTTTACACTTAGTTGTGTGGTATGACGTGAATATATGTACATGCGTACGTACATACATACATACATACATTTTTCATACTTGTTCGTTCTTTCCCTCGTTAGTGACGTAGCGTCAGGAACAGACGAAAGAAAAGGCCTCATTCACTCACATTAATTCTTTAGCTGTCACGTGTTATGCATCGAAACCACAGCCCCCTATCCACAACCAGGCCCCACAGACCTTTCTGTGGTTCCTCCTGGCTGCTTCACATGCCTAGGTTGTTTATTGACAGCACGTTGATCCCTGTACACTACACCACTCTGATTCACTTTATCCTGTGCACGCCTTTCACCCTCCTGCATGTTCATGCCCCGAGCACTCAAAATCTGTCTCACTTCATTCATATATCTCCAGTTGATCTTCCACTTCTTCTCCCCTCCACTTCTGGCGTATATATCCACTTTGTCAACCTTTCCTCATTCATTCTCTCCATATGTCCAAGCCTTTTTAGCACACCCTTTTCATCTCTCTCAACCACACTCTTCTTATTATCACACCTGCCTCTTACCTTATCATTACTTATTCAGTCAACCCTCCTCACATCACATAATGTCCTCAGACATTTAATTTCCAGCACATCCACCCTGTTCCATACATTCTTGTCTTTAGCCCATGCCTCGCATCTCTACAACATCGCTGGGACAGCTATACCTTCAAACATATCCATTTTCGACTTCCTATATATTGACTTCTCTTCCCACACATTACGTCATGCTCCCAAAACCTTTGTCCCCTCACCCACCCTATGACTCACTTGCGCCTTCATGGTTCCATTCGCTGCCAAGTCCACTCCCAGGTATCGAAAACACCTCACTTCCTTCAGTTTTCTTCGCTCAAACTCGCACTCTAACTAACCTGTCTCCCTCTTCTGCTAAACCTAATAACCTTGCTTTTATTCATATTTACTCTCAACTTTCTCCTTTCACACACCATCCCGAACTCGGACACCATCTGAATTTTCCCATTCGAATCGTCCACCAATGCCGTGTCATCAGCAAACAACAAATGACTCGCTTCTAAGGCCACCTCCTCCCCTACAAACTGCATACTTGTCCCTCTCTTGTAGACCCTTGCATTACCCTCCCTCATCGCCACATAATGACCCCAGGACCTGTTTCTCAGAAAGACTCGTGGTCTTACCGGGATCTCTTTCCCGTGGCTACTGCAGCCCAAGGCTGTGCTACCTTCAGTAGCAGGGAAATGTGAACTCCTTCAGAGTGAGTTCTTTTTACCAGACTGTACTCCCAATGATGCGGTTTGCCAAAGGTGAATTTTCACTCGCAGCATAACCTCGAGCAGGCCAAATCCGCTTAAATCTCTCTCTCTCTCTCTCTCTCTCTCTCTCTTTAGCAGGGCTTGATTGCGCCTGACATACTTACTACATCGTATGGAGATTTCGTTTGTTCGGAAGCTGTAGCTCCATCACTGGACATTACGGGTTATATCCATTTCATGCATTGTTAATGCAATGAATATGGTGGTGTGTGTTGAACGCTTTCGCTCAGTCTGTGTAGATCACGTCAGAAATTTGCATGTACTCTAGCGGTCGGTCAGTCTGCCATAGTGGTCCAGTCACATCCTAGGGCAGGAATATCTCGCCTCTGTTGGTCATCAGACTCCAGAAATTATTCCGTTTTCCTCGTGGGACTTTGTGATAGACATTGACGGTACAGGACCTCAGTGTAATAAGTTCTGCCTGTGTGTAGGGATATTTCATTATTCCCTCTAGAGAATGGAGCAATATCTACCGTCCTCAGATTGTATGAAATGACTCTGACACACACACACACACACACTCTCTCTCTCTCGGATTTCAAAGGGCTTTGAGAGTAGATTTTTTTGTTATTTCTTTACAAAGATGAAATTCCAGGAGTCTCACCCTCGGATAGCGCGTGATGAGGACCCTCTGAATGCTTAATGGTGGGAACGGTATACCTCACGTGCATCTCCAGGAGCAGTTGCATTAGTTATCGGTTGCCAATTTTACCGAACACGTTCGGAATACCCGACCTTAACCTGAGCGATGAGGCTGCCCGGAACTGATGCCGTCACGGCCAATGCCACCCTATGGTAGTAAGACATGCCAGTCATTTGGTCCTCTGCTGTGGCGAGTTACCAACACCTGAACAGATATAGGCCGATTACCGACATCCCTGAACAGAAGGTCTGATCGTGCATGATCGTAAAAAACTGAATAGACAATCGTAATCATGACAGCACCATCACAGAAGCCTAGCATCTCACCGTCCTTGACATATCCCAAAACAATACCCAGCTGATGTTCCGTGGAGCACACTTGTATTAGTGGGCTCATGCAACAACGAGATTATGCCCTCTGTTACAACAACAGACCTGTGCAAGGCCTTCTGGAGCAATGCTATTCCTGAAATACGCTCAACGAAGAAAACTTATTCGCCTACGAAGCTACGACAGATGAAGCGGACCAGCAAGAGCCATTGGTGCAGGAAACGGAAAGATCACCTCCACAGTGAACAAGTGGTACGTTGCTCCCTCACCCTCGGACATTACAAGAATTTGAGAACTCCAGACGGCTACACATCCTCAAGTTAAAGCCTCCATCACCTTTACTAACTTACCAGTGAAACGTTACGAGGAGTTCTTACCAGAAATAACCAAACCTTTGAGCTCAAGTCCTCTCCAGCAACCAGGATGCCCCTCTGAATGAAATGCCTCACACGTTTTCCTGATGTCGATGTCAGCAAGCTGACAATTACTGTCTTGAGTTATGTCCCATTGCCATTGCCCTGAACCCAGCTTAAACCGTGAACGTTTTGTGTTTGCTGGGCTTAGACAGACATCGTGAATTCCATAAACCATTAACAGTTTGGTGATGTTAAGACCTTCCTCATCCATCTGCCGGGTCAGCTCCCAACATTTTTCCTTCCACGACCTAGAGAAACTCAGGACCTCTGCGGCTGTCACCCACTCGGATCATAAGCTAATCATCAACAAAGCCACCAACACCGGCCTTTGGAAAACTCTCACCCATGGCTTGCGGGCTTCCGCGGTGAGCAGTATCAGGGTTTGAACGCTTCCGTTGGGCCGTATTTTTCTGGCAGTTCCTCACCCGCGGCGTCCTATAGACACGAAGATGTGACCTCAGTCTTCCCTCATCCTTACCAGTTATGCTCGTGGGGGCTTCCCAGCACTTGGTGTCATAGGATGGCAGAGATTTCTGGGGATTCATCTGATTGCTGCTATCGAGGGGAAGGCCTCTTGCAGTGGCTAAGTTGGCAGCTACCAAAAGCCTGACCCTTAGTGTAGACGACCTGAGTCTTCTTTCAGTTACTCAAGCAGCATCCGCGATCTTTCCACCACTCTCTTTGAGAAACACCTGCCGTATGTCGCTCTTGTTTTATCCATTAATTCTTTTAACATATATCACTATTATCTGCATCCACGATTTCGTGTTACAGGAAGAAATTATGCCCATTCCAGTAACACACGTTTGTTGAACACCTCGTGCATCTTGAATCTCTAAGCTCTGATGTCATCCAGCTCAAAATTTGCCTCTCACCAACCACTGTTCACCTGCTGTTATTTTTTCTCTCTCCCTCATCGATATATATATTACTTCGGTTTTCGCTCCCATGAGCTGGCTGCTTGCATGCCTCCGAAAACCATCCTCGTAAATTTTTACTCTGTGGTCTTTTGAAAACTGAGGATGAGCCGTTGTAATGTGTTTATCTCCTTTAACTGCTTAGTTTCTGGACCGTTACCTCACTATTTCTTTCTTGCTTAGTTTTTGGAACTTTAGCTCACATTTTCTTTTTCGTAACTACGTCTTGCCCTTTGTAAATGGAAATCTTTCCAACTCAAAACTTTTAGACATGCGACTTTTTTCTTATTTCTCTACTACTTTTTTTTTTATGATTTTTTTTTTTTACAAGGCTTGACATGGACAAGGCCTTCTGCTCGTTACTAGAGTCTTTGCATGAAAACAAACTTGCTCAGTGGCAATATGTCGTCAGGTGTACCACTGGTATTAGTACATACAAGAAAGTTTGTGTTCATAGCTATTGATGTGTTTGTAATATATATATATATATATATATATATATATATATATATATATATATATATATATAT
>JAYMFT010155484.1:0-12531 GCA_038088735.1 Panulirus argus
TGGAGGAAAAAGGGATAAATGCTTCCATTCCCGCAAGAATAACCTCTGTTATGCGTTTGGCAGAGACAGAAGCATCATCACATAAGAGATAGTAATTTACTCAAGGAAATTCAGAAAAGAAGTTATGTAAGTTATTCCAGTCAGCTTTGTTCAGGTGCCAGTATTTGCGCTTAGAGAGGGCTGCTGGAGGGAGAGGTGCCATTAGAATAGATAAATTTATTAGAGTATGCCTTCATCCCTGTAATCACCACTTTCCAGTATAATTTACCAGACACACTCAACAGACGTATACGTCTGTAGTTCGAACACTCATCCCCCTCCCTACACATCTCTATACAATGGCACTATACATGCACTGCGCCAATCCTCAGCCACCTCACCATGATTCAAATATACACTGAAAATCCTAACTAACCAGTCACGAACACGGTCACCCACTTTCTTAAGAAATTCATCTGCAACACAATTCACTCCAGTCGCCTTCCTAGATTTCATCTTACGCATGCCTTTCACCACCTACTCTCTTCAACAAACCAGTTTCCGTGACTGTCACTTTGCATGCCTGCCCGACCTAAGCCTATCACTAAAAATATTCAACAGTCACTACTTGCTTTATCTTCTCTTTTCCTCCTCCCTACCTGTTACCATTTTTTTATTTGACCCATTGTCTAATGCTCCCATTTGTTCTCTTGTTTTTCTTACTATCAACCTCCTCCCAAAACGTATTATTCTCCCTGAAGCTTACTGATTTATATCGCTCAACCCCAACTCTCATATGCCCCCTTGTTCAACCCCTGCATCTTCCTCTTAGCCTATCGCTTTCTCTAGACCATCTTCCAATCATTTGTACGCCTTCCATGAAAGTACCGACCAAACGCCTCTCTTTTTTTTCTCTCTTTAATGATATTACTTTGTCTTCCCACCCCTCAATAACCTTTGTCACCTGCCATGCACAAGGGACACCTGATGAAATTGCTACCAGACAAGGGAATCGTGGAAAAATATCCAGAAAATCCCAAAAATCATTTGCAAACTGATATAATTGGTAATAATTATGAATGAAGTTTGCAGAAGTCGGGATTCTTGTGTTATTTATCATGGCTTCCAGCCCAACATTTTTCAGAGTTGATAACCCAGACAGAAGACAGGTATCTATTTTGTAAAAGTATTCAGCTGTAAGTGGCCATGTTACATATAACATCTGGTGCTGAATGTATCGGCATGGCGTAGAACTCACCGCTGTGGAAAGTTTACCTCGGAGCAATATTTAAAAATCTTTGAGGAAGTCAGTTTTCACTGAATGGAAGCTTGCCGTTCTCCATTCCTGAGAGGATTATTTTCATGCAACGCCAACGCCTTTTCATACATATAGAGCTGCGGTGAGCACCAACACATGGACCCTTGGGACTGGCCTCGTGAAAGTTGTGGTATGACCAACAATTTGGGCCGAAAGAATAACCTCTTGGGAGGCATCTGAAGGAGGATCATCACACCGCTGTGGTGTAACGGTTAGCGTTCCTGACCGTGACGCATTCACGGGCCGCCCAGGGTCGAGCGGGTAGGCTTGATTCCTGGTTGCGGCAGTCTGTCTACAGTCAATCCAGCTGTTCATCCACCCCTAGGGGTTGGTCGATGAGATGAGTACATAACTGATGAAAGTGTATATACATATGTATACCGTTAATAAGATGGCCTTGATTAGGGATTCAGAAGCCCGTCCCCTTTCAACATAAGAAAGAAAAAGAACAAGACAACGCAACCTGATTGTTGAGAGTTGGAACTACAAAGGAGGCAGAGCCAAGTAGTACGTGCAATTCTTGCGATGTCTCCAGTTTGTCCTTAACAGCAAAGGCGGTTGGACACAACACTATTAGATAACAGTAATGGCTGTTTGGCAACTTAGTAACGGTTGCTAATTTTGTTTTTTGGGTTTGTTATGTAGGGAAGAAGTAGAACCTGAGCGGCGGGTACCTAACACTCACGTTCCACTGCTTCCATACATAAGAAGCTTAAAAACATAATTTGAAACCAACACTAAAGATACCAAATCACCCTTTGCCAAAAACGCCAAATCGTCCATATTTCTATTGTCTCCAACAACATCTCACCAATGCTTCACTCTATGAAGTTGGTTTAGACACAGATCAATAGCTCATATCCAAGAGATATGTCTCTTGCTACCGTATCATCAAAACCCAATAAATGTCTGCAGATCTATTTAAGTAGCTGGCGCTCAGGCGGAGAGGCGAGCAGCAGGGAAGCTGGTGAAGGCAAGCTGTGGCGGTCATACACTGTCCAGGGAAACTTTTAATCTATTTTTTCTATCATTTTTCTCCTGTGGTCATATATGACATATACATGCTTGCAAACAACAGAAAAAAATCAACATAAACACTGAATAAATGTAAGATGATAGGGAGACTAAAGTGTCTGAATATAAACAAACAAGGATTGGGATAAAATTACCGTATAGAGATATTACTAATGTCTTAATGTCACTGAGATGGAGATGTGCTGCACAGCTAATATGAACGCCATGCAATCAATTTCTTCTAATCTTAAAAAGAAATCATAAGAGAACGATCCTTCTTTCACTGTATCATCAAAATGTTTGTTTTCATGCTATTGTCACATCCATCCCTATACCATCACACATCGATTAACATTTTTCGTTGCTTATAATGAACTGTGAATGTGTTCCCTAAAGATTGCTTTTCAAGCTTGAATTCATAGTCTGCTTTGATAGCAACATAATCACGTTCACTTTCTCTGTTTTTCTCTTTAAGATTATTTTTTCTCTTTATTGTAACAGATCTAGCCCACGTTATAATGATATTTCGTTCAGAACTATTCGATTATTATTTCATAAGTGTGTTTTGCTATTAGACTTGAAAACTGAAGGACTCCCGTGTTCTTTTTAAGCTGATCATAAATGCTTCAAGATGAAAGAAGGGTAGATTCGAGCTGTTATGTAAAGAAAAACAAATAATGATATTATAGTTTGAGGCTTGCTTCCTTTGGTCCCAGAGATGCCACAGGCCCCGTGTCAAAACACAGAGGAATGAACGGGAGAGAGGGTAATGACTATTACACTGAGAGGGCTCGTCATTCGATCGAGTTCTTAGAATGGTAGGTATGTGTGAATTCAGTTTCTATGTATCGTTCCGCCTTGACGCATAACGAGCAAGTGAATCACAAGTTAGGAAACAAAGTTATAAGGATATCTAGGGAGCCGCTTGGATATTACACTAAGGACAAACCCTCCAACTCCTGTGTCGAACCTGAACTGTCTTGCAAGAAGCTCAATATTACGACACTTGCGCCTTACACAAGCGTTACGAAAGTTAATGATTTAAGTTATGTTGTCACTCTGGCACTTCCTTATAAAGAAAGTTGCTGATACCGGTATGCCAAGTTTATCGTACTGCTGGGATGCCAGGATTATCATACTGCTGGGATGCTAGGATTATCATACTGCTGAGATGACAGGCTTATCATACTGCCGGGTTGCTAAGCTTATCATACTGCTGGGATGCCAGCTTATCACACTACTGGCATGCCAGGCTTATCATACTGTTGGGATGCCAAGCTTATCATACTACCGGGATGCCAAGCTTATCATACTGCCGGGATGCCAAGCTTATTTTACTGCCGAGATTCCAGGCTTATCACAATACGAGGAGGCTAGGCTTATCACACTACTGGGATGCTAGGCTTATCATACTGCTGGGAAGCCAGGCTTATCATACTGCCAAGATGCCAGGCTTATCACAATACTAGGAGGCTAGGCATATCACACCACTGGGATGCTAGGCTTATCATACTGCTGGGAAGCCAGGCTTATCATGCTGCTGGGATGCCAGGCTTACCATACTGCTGGGATTCCAGGCTTATCACACTACTGGGATGTCAGGATTATGATACTGCCGGGATGCCAGGCTTATCATACTGCTGGATTGCCAAGCTTATCATACTGCCGGGATGCCAGGCTTATCATACTGCTAAGATGCCAGGCTTATCACACTGCTGGATTGCCAGGCTTATCATACTGCCGGTATGCCAGGCTTGTCATACTGCTAGGAACCCAGGCATATCATACTGCTGAGATGCCAGGCTTATCACACTACTGGGATGCCAGGCTTATCACACTACTGGGATGCCAGGCTAATCACACTACTGGGATGCCAGGCTTATCATACTGCTGGAATGCCAGGCTTATCACACTTCTGGGATGCCGGGCTTATCCCACTACTGGGATGCCAGGCTTATCACACTGCTGGGATGCAGAGCTTATCACATTACTGGGATGCCAGGCTTATCACACTACTGGGATGCCAGGCTAATCACACTACTGGGATGTCAGGCTTATCATACTGCTGGAATGCCAGGCTTATCATGCTGCTAGGATCCTAGGCTTATCTTACTCCTGAAATGCCAGGCTTATCACACTACTAGGATGCTAGGCTGATCACACTACTGGGCTGCCAGGCTTGTCACACTACTAGAATGTCTGGCTTACCACACTACTGGGATGCCAAGTTTATCACACTACTGGCATGCCAGGCTTATCACACTACTGGCATGCCAGGCTAATCACACTACTGGGATGCTAGGCTTATCACACTTCTGGGATGTCGGGCTTATCCCACTACTGGGATGCCAGGCTTATCACACTGCTGGGATGCAGGGCTTATCACATTACTGGGATGCCAGGCTTATCACACTGCTGGGATGCAAGGTTTATCATACTGCTAGGGTCCCAGGTTTATTATACAGCTGGGATGCCAGGCTTATCACACTTCTGGAATGCCAGACTTATCATACTACTAGGATCCCAGGCTTATCATACTGCTGGGATATCAGGCTTATCATACTACCAGGATCCCAGGCTTATTATACTGCTGGAATGCCTGGCTTATCACACTGCTGGAATGCCAAGCTTATCATACTGCTGAGATGCTTGGCTTATCATACTACGAGGATCCTAGGCTTATCATACTGCTGGGATGCCAGGCTAATCATGCTACTAGGATCCCAGTCTTATTATACAGCTGGAATGCCAGGCTTATCATACTACTAGGATCCCAGGCTTATTATACTGCTGAGATGGCAGGCTTATCATAATGCTAGGATCCCAGGCTTATCATACTGCTGGGATGCCAGGCTAATCACATTACTGGGATGCTAGGCTTGTCATACTGCTGTGATGCCAGGCTTATAATACAAATGATTTACAAATTTTGAGATTCCGGTATCGGCAAATATATCTCATCTGTTTATGTACTGTTAGATACAACATTCATACATTGTACATTGTCTATGATTGTTTCATCAAATACAGCATCATTCATCATCAATGAATGTGTTATGGAATACAACATTTATACATTTTTCATGAATGTGTTATCAAATACAACATTCATATACTCTCGGTAAATATATCTCGTATATGGATGTATTGTCAAATCCATCATTTCTACACTTCATTTCCATATTGCTTCAGAGACCCCTCCTGCGTAGAGGTCCACGTCTGAAGGCGGGGAAATCACTACGCATCCTCTTTTACACGAGAAGGTCTCTCTTCCACTCCCGGCCACGGCCACCAACCACCCGTTCCCTCACCCTCCGTCTTGGTCTTGTCTTCATTCCAGTCTCAATCTCCTGTGCTAACTACAGCATAAGTGTATTACAGTGCTTAATAAACGTAGCCGGTAGCAGCCACCCAGGGACGGGATGTCGTAACCGTCACCCACAACACTTCTCCCTTAAGTCTTTCCCAACACTCTCACCAACCCTTTGCCCACAATACTTACCCACACCTCCCACAATACTTCCCATACCACCCACAACACTTATCCCACACCACGTAAAACATATCTCCCACTCCTCCCACAACACTTCCACACCCTTTACAACGTTTCCTTCACACCAATCATATTTCCTCCATACCTCCACATCTCCCCCACACCTCCCACCGCAGCATTTCTACCACACAATCCACACTTACCCCACGCTACCAACAAGAATTCCCCCGCAACGCAAACAATATCCCCTGCACCCTCGCCACACCCCTCACGAACAGTTACTCTAAATACATCAAATCCAGTCGAAGCTCCAGTAAGATATTGGCATGAGGTTTAGCCTGACATTGTATACGGGAATAAAAGTACTATAATACGACGAGGATAAACTAGTTTATGTACGCCTCTTGTCTCTCAAGGTCTACCAGCTCTGTTATAAACACCTTGTGTCTGTCTCGTTGGCTCCTGTTCTTTTTGTTGGAGCTGAAATTCATTTATTTCACTTGTACTGATTGTCCACTGATTTCAGCTGCTTATTTTTTTCTACATATCAAAAGTTGAAATGTCTCTTCCCAGAGCATCCATAGACTGATATTAGACGAAAAGGTGCTGCCTATTCATCATGACCTATAAAGTTTTCATGCCAATGTACTCTCTAGAGTACGTAGAGTTCCTTCATAGATATACTGTCTGCCATCTGATGTACCGAAAGGGTTGGTGGTGAGGGAGAAGCTCTTTGATGTACTGTCCTCTCTTTTAAACAGATTAGGAGTTTCGGTCACTACAACAAGTTTCCAGCAGTGTCACCCTAGTCCACAAGGATTTGTGTAACATGTTATCCCCATGTGCTCAATCGCCTCAGGGACTCTAGGTCGATATCTCATTTAAAGTTTGCCTATAAGAGGTTCGTCCTTCACTGTTATTCTAATTTAAGTATCATTATCTTGTATCGTCATATGAATCATATTGTTCTCATTTTCTTTTATACCTATCATATCTTCATCACTAAATCCTATTCAAACTTGTCTCAACTAGTTGATATCGTCATACATCCACGTCTTTTCATAAGCATTCTGTTGTATTTAGATCAGCCATAAATGTTTGCAGAGCTTAGCGCCCTGGCACGCATTTGTCAATCTTGCTTTACATGTATTTTTCTTACAGATTAAATTATAAGATTGTGATATCATTATTATAAGTACAATCATTCTTTCGATATTATTATTATAAGTACAGTTATTCTTTCTATATGCTATACTTACTGTTATATTTCATATATCATGCAAGAAGACATGTTGCATTGTTTTTGGATCGTCAAGAACATTATAGAAAGCAAAAGGTCCTCAGGTCCTTTAAGTCAGCGTACACTTTTTGATCCACATACATATTTTCTTGTATCGTGACCGACATGATTCGGGCAAAATATGAGCTAAGCAAAGTCCATTTCAGGTGAAAGGAAAAAGGAAAATTTGAATCTTGAATCTTAAAGGTAGAAAGATTATAGGATAGGGGAAGACGAGAGAAGGAAGAAAATTGCACAGTTTAACACTCCGAGGGAAGCTGGAAGTATTATGACATTCAATTCTCGAGTGGTTGGTCTCATCACAGAAACTGAGGAAAGCAGCAGTCAGACGTGAGCCTCGGTTCCAAGCTTCCGAGGTAAGGACACATGCGGACAGCTCACGAGAACAGTGACCACAGTGGTACTTGTACAAGAGATAAAGAAGAGTAACAGCATCACGATGTACGAAAAGGGATGGTGGAAAAGATAAGATACTTGGAGAATTGACTACACCGAAGGTCTTTCATTCCACTCTTGCTGATAGAGAGGTGGATGAAGAACCATGCCGAGTATGTGAACAGTGCTCCATACCAGGGTGAATCAAACCCCCGTAAATATGAGATAGCTATTCACAATAGAAAAAAGAATACGACATCTTAAAAGCACCGCCAGCTTTTGGAAAGCAGATTGAGTGATTTTTAGAAACTGATGCAAGGAAAAATTGTTTTAACCTTACATAATAGAACCAGGTAACTGGTTTCCCATTTCGAGTTACTGCTCAGGTCCGAAGTGAGAAAGGTAGCAAGTTCTGGAGAAAGATAACGAGATTAGGGAAGAAAGTGAGTTGAATTATAAGAAGTGGAGATATCAGCATAGGAGTTAATAAGTTTAGAAACTGAAAAGATCATTTATCCAGAGAAGAGAGTATTCGATAAGGATGTATCTGTTACTAGGAAAACGACTAAGGCAATGGAACTGCTGAAATTAAGGAACAGAGACAAAAGAAACAAAGGAAGGAAGTTTGGAAGCTAAACACATATTCCAAACCCCGTAAATTGTAATAAAAATGACGAGGGTCACGACAAAAAGTTTACTTTGTACGTGAAACAAGAGGACCAGAGATGAGTCGCAGACGAAAGAACGCCAGTAGACCTAACGGTTGGAAAGCCGTACTGATGATCAGAGAAAAAGGAATGGGATTCTAAGTGTATGAGAAAGTGAAAGTTAAGGAGATTTTCCAAGACTCTGGAAATAGCAGAAGTGAGAGCAGTGAAGCGATAAATGGAAGGTTTACAGTGATCTCCTTCTTTAGGGATAGGCTGCGCCAAGACAAACTTTTAAGAAAACAAGAATAGTCTGGGTTTTAAGATAGAGGGGAAATAGGCAAGCAATGACTGGAGGTGCTCAGAGGCACACGGGGACTTGAAGGGATGTGCTGTCTGGACTATGCGCCTTTCCCACTTGGAACTGGGTTGTACTTAGAAGACCCACCGCAGGGAGAATATTAATGGCAGAAGTTCAGTGTTATGTTGAAGGGGACAAATGATTAGATGGAAGATCAACCAAAAGTGAAATAAACGAAAAGAATACCATAAAGAATTACAGAAGTCATTTTTGATGATTTTGGGAAAGATCAGAAAGATTTTTCAGTAAAGGAACAAAAGCCAAATCTGATTGGGATGTAGTTAGAGGGAAGAGATTCATGGCCAGATTCGCCTGTCCCTGATGAGAAAGGCATCAGAGCAATTGTGATCAAATCATGTTTAGGGGAAAAAAGATCTAGAAGAAGAAGATATGTAGAACTCTCTCCCGGCCAAGAAAGCCTCTGCTATATGTTCAGCACATGAGGCATCCTGGCTAACGAAGCACTTTGTTCAATAGCACATGAAATATAGAAAATAGATATCTCTTTAGTGTTGAAAATCATGAACACATCTGGGTACTCTGTGTTTACTGGAAACATTAAAAGAAGATATCACTCTTTCGCAGTAACAGAGTATCATCATCTGGTACTTACACTTCCATTAAATGTCATCTTTGATGTCATGCAAACAGGCATTAATGTACAAGCGATGACCTGATTTAAGAACCTCAAGCTGCATGGAAGGTGAAAACAAGATCACTGAGGTCATGAGGATCAGGACTTGCTCTCCAGGGTTAGTTGGCTAAGTTATTGATTTTACGTCCCGGTGAGTCCTGAAACCTCGGGCCCCCTGAGCCTGGAAAACTCTTTGGCCCTTTAATCTCACTGGTGACCTTGTGCAGCCTCTGACATTCAGAGCCAATTGTCGCATTGAGCCATTTACCTTCCTGACTCCTGAGACCTTCTCGAAGGCTCGAAGCAAAGACTTTTGTAAACAGGCATCCAGCTGTACCCTATAACCTCCTGGACTAGGTGATACATCGAACACTAACCTTATGAACCAGGTGAACGCGTTAAACCTATAACCTTATATGCCAGATGAATGCTAAACCTGTAACCTTATGAACGAGGAGAACGCGTTAAGCCTGCAACCATAATCAACCAGGTGAAGGTACCCTACCTATAGCCTTATGAACCACGTGAACTTGTTGAACCTGTAACCTTATGAACTAAGTGAGTGTGTTGAGGCTGTAAGTTTTTGAAACAGAATAACTTGTTGAACCTGTGACATCATTAACCAGTGGAACATGTTAAATCTAAAACTTTATGAACCAGGTAAATGTGATGAACATGTAACCTTATGAGCCATGTGCACATGTTGAACGTGTAGCCCTCTGAACTAGGTGAACATGCTGAACCTGTAACCATATGCGTCAGGAAAACATGCTGAACCTGTAACGCTATAACCACTTTAATGTGTTGAGCCTTTGACCCTTTGAACCTTGTGAAAGTGTTCACCCTGTAACCTTATGAACTAGTTAATATGATGGTGAACCAAGTGACGTAATATTGAACTCTTTGACCCAACATACTAGGTGATATGTTGAACCCCTTTAAGCTGAGATTCAAATAACTCTCTAGATATCATATCCACATGAAGACACATTCAGTCCTTCTACCTCGCAGATTAGGTGGTATCTGACTCGATGAACCACTTATCATATAAACCATTGGCTTATGATGTAAACGTTTTGACCTTACGTTTAGGTCATATTTATCCCTGAAACACATATCCTGTCGAACCCTATGGGCTAACACATGGAAACATACCCAACAAGAACAAATCTTGACCTATGTGGTGTAGTAAAATTTGTGATTTTACGATAAAGCGTACATCTTAGAGTCCCAATCCATAACAGTAAAGAACTCTTGAATCATAAGAATTTCTGAAGCAAGCGAACCGCCGGGGCTTTGTCACCTTCGTAGACTAGAAATTCTTTTGGAGTCCCCTGACGTCATATATCTGAACGATAACGTGCAGTTTCTCCTCGTATCGAGCTTTATCAGAAGCTTCGATAAGCCCATCACTGTCAGAAGGAATAGTTTCTGTGCGTCCAATGCATCTTCCTCGTTTTCTTTTTTTCCCCTTATGTAAATGTCCACATCATCTTTCTGTTTTTTACAACATTGTTTTAAACCTTATTTCATCTTACTTTCCTTTAATTTCTTTCCTCTATAACACTTTTTCTTTTTATTCATTCCTATATTCTCATCATCATCCAGTCAGTGTACTTGGGAGTATAATTCATCTTGTTTACCACATTTACTTCCCGCCTAATGCAAATACATTTACGTTATCAGCGTGGATGGCAAGGGGCAAAGAGAGCAGATAGATGTTTACATGTGGAGAGAGAGAGAGAGAGAGAGAGAGAGAGAGAGAGAGAGAGAGAGAGAGAGAGAGATCAGAGAGAATCATTAGCACAGATTAGAGGTAATGGATGGGGGTAGAGTGGATGAGTAGTGGTAATGGAATGGTTAAACCATGGAACGGCTCCTTGATGATTACTTGGGATCCAGCAAATGAGAGGTAGTAAGGTTCCCCAGCTGGGTTGGGCGAGATTCTGGGAAGAACATTACTTAGACTCCCCAGTTGGATAGAGTATAAGGTTCTGGGAAGAAAATTATTATGGCTTCCTAGCTGGATAGAGCAAGGTACTTGGAGGACATTAACACGGCTCCCCAGCTGGGTAGGAAAAGGTACTGGGGAGAACACTACTATGGCTCCTCAGATGGGTAGAGTTGAATACTGGGGAGAACACTACTAAGCTTCCGCAACCAAACAAAGGTACTGGGGGAACTCTATTGTGGCTCTTCAGCTAAGTAGAGCAAGGTATTGGAGAGAATACTTCTAAGCCTCCCCAATATGGGAAGAGCAAGGTACTGGAAAGAATGTTTCTAAAGTTCCCACACAGTTGGAACAAAACACTAAGGAAAATACCGAGGCTCCCCAGCCTGGTAGAGCAAGGTACTTTACCAGAGAATTTCTGTCATGATGAACGTCATGAGAGAAACTCTCTGGTGTGAGTGACTTACACATGGAGGGTTTGTTGAGGTCAGGCCAAAGATGCCCAGCGGGGAGCCCAAGTATAAAGTCAGTCATTTACATAAGCAGATGATGATGATGGTGATGGGTGGATGAAGGAATGAAGATAACTAAGATGAGAAAGAACACGTCAAGTTGGGTGAGCGGATGTACAGTACTTATAGGTAAACAAGACAAAGAAGGTGATGCAATGTGGGAACAAACGAGCGTTATGGGATATCAACAAGATAGAGGGAAGAATGGATATAGAAATAAGGGTAAACAAAAACTGAAATAAGATTATAATGCTATTGATATTGAAGGTTTAACATGCGTAAGAAAATTATAAATTATATCTGTGAACATGCTAAAGAGAAAGCGTGTCTGACTTAAAGATTTACTAAACTTATGGTGATGAACACACTATGGAGAAGGTGACATTACGAATGAATAGCTTAGCGGTACTTATAACAGAGTATAAGAAATAACTGAGAAAGATGCAGTGCTGATAGAGTAGAAATGTTGCATTATAACACCGAAACAAACTGGGGGCAGGATTCACCTTCTCATCTCGGATTATGAATTCAGTAAAGTCATATATCATCAGGGATAAAATCTTCAAGCCTCTGGCCATTATAGATGGAGGACGTGGCACTCTCCCCGGCAATATAAGAGGCAATCTCCAATATGCAAATTTCCAGATGTTATTATCAGGCCTCACAGTGTGAGTGGCGGAGCATTACCAGTAAGACGGCGGCTTAAACTGAGTTACAGGCGGAGAGGGAAGTGCACACCAGTGTATACTGGGTAGTTAGATACACTAGAACTACACTGATGCGTTTCTTGCAAATAATTAGATGAATATATTTATATAAACGAAGGCAGAACAAGAAAGTGTACGAATGTATAGTACAAATAAAACGAGTGTACATATATATATATATATATATATATATATATATATATATATATATATATATATATATATATATATATATATATA
>JAYMFT010155495.1:0-12531 GCA_038088735.1 Panulirus argus
TATGTGTGTGTGTGTGTGTGTGTGTGTGTGTGAATTTGTATATCAGTATATTCGGGTGCGCCCAAATCAATGACAGGAAAAAGATGGACTCCTGCGGAGTAAGAAGTTCTACAACGAGATTATACACTGATGTTACTACTTCGCCGATGGTGACTTTCATTCGCGGCGCAACCACAAGCAAAGAAAGCCCAATAATGTCCTTATGTACATTATATATATATATATATATATATATATATATATATATATATATATATATAATGTACGTAATGGTGTTACTTTGTTCTTTCTTTCATCACTTGCAAATATATTATTTCGTTCCAAACGCTCAACATACACGCAAGACTCAGCGTCTCCAAGAACTGCATATGAAAGGCTGTACAAGACAATAACAAAGCCTTCACATCCTGGAAGGCGGAGAAGCAACCGTTACATCCGACACAGTTCGTCTCTATTTTCCAGGAGACTGAGCAAGGCAAGCACTAATGGCCAACCTTTCCCGTTTACTGGAAGTATCAAGTTCTCCCCTTTGGATAATGACCCACCAAATACCTGAGATTTCAAAAAATTCTTACATCTTGCGTCTTTCCTCATAAAACCCTATGTCATCCGTCGACAAAAACTTTAGCTGCTTTTTCTTTTTATTAAGTGACAAGTTACTTTACGGAAACTATATGATACGCATATTTTCTATGGATGTTAAAAAATCGGATTTCTAGACGGAGGACTTGAATAACCACCTTATTATCACGCCATAACCCTCAGAAACTATCCATCAAACATTGCTCATTCGTATATCTTTCGTGACAGTTTCATTTCTGCGCTCTAGTCGGCCATACTCAAGATGAAATACCTTTAATCTTGTGAGCTGTTAGAAAAGCTGCCACTTTTAGAAGATCAGAAAGAAGTTAAGTTGTGGGAGACCTACTCCCAAGATGTCCTGAGGACGTGTATATAAAAATATTCCACGACAAAGCTTTTATTTTAGACATTACTGAAGAACCTTTATGTTACATGTGGGCTGAATTTTTCTGCACAGAAAATATTTTTGAATTAGGTTTCACGGATCTAGGAGTCATTAAAATTAGAGGTTTGGTGCGTGGGACACCATTCTAAATGTTCATATGAACCATATAGTTTACCAAAGGACATAATTTTCTTTAAAAATATCTCAATTTTTTACACTACGGTGTATCATAACGTAAACTTATTATATCTTAATATTCCCCCTCCTTTCGTATAATTATCAATCTCCCTCAACTCGCAACTCTCCTTCTGGTGTTTTCATGATTCACCTCACCGATTTATGATTCCCTGAGTTGCCTCATACTTCTTTCTTCACATGTGACACATACATAATTATCTTTCTTAATTGCCGTCAAAAGTTTTCACCTGACTATCTCGTCATTCTTCAATACACTGTCTCGTCATTCCCTACCATGATAACTTATCACTCCCTACCATGACACCTCATTATATCCAATCATAATGTCTCATTATTTTCCACCATTCGCTCATCATACTCTACTGCTCTCTCTCACCATTTCCCCATCATATTGAGTAATCATTCTCCACCATTCTCAACATTCTCCACCAATCTGTCACAGTCTTATCATTCTCCACCACTCTGTTCCTTCATTCTCCCTCATACTGTCTTCACTACTTTTCCCCTTACCTTGTTATATTCTTTCCTCATTTTTCTCTAACACTTTCTCAAGCCTTTTCTCAGAATCCTTATGCCAAATGTAGCATGAGTTTCGCATTTTACCACCTCATAACTGGCATGCCCTTCTGTCTCCTTAATTCTTATAATTCTGTATCTCATGCGTTATCTCAGAGCCTCATAATTCTTCACCTCAGTGTCTCATAATTCTCGACCTGAATCTCGTAAGTTTTATATCTTAATGTCATAACGCTACCCATTATCGTCTCACAGTTCCTCAATTTACATAGGGGTAGAAATGAATTCAAATAGCAACAAACTAGAGGTTATTTCGGGGCTGTTTGTGGGAGTGGAAGATATCGGAAACTCACAGATTAGTGTGGTAAAAGTTAGAAAGCACTGAGATAATTCAAACTTTCAATGTCAATCCTGCATACTTTCAATATCATTGACACTAAAGAGGGGCAATAATGTAAGTTATGTACTCTGAAGCGAAATATTCAAGTCTACTCTCAAATTTATCTATAGTAATGCTCTAAACCACTCTGACTGGTAAATAATTCCATATGTTAACAGTCCTGCTGAAGAAGTACTTCGCTTCATTCGAGGTAAAACTCATCCCCACAAGTTTGAATCCATTACTACGAGTGAAATCAGACGGATCAAGTCTTATGTAGCTCGTTGGATCAACCTCATCAAAGGCTTTGATAACTCTGAAAATATGCATTCCATCGCCTCTTAACCTTCTCTTTTCTAAGCTAAACAGATTCAAGTCGTTTAGTCGTTTTGTATCTACTAAATGATATGATGATCACGCCTCACAACCCGAAAATTTATCGTTGTCTTAAGAGAGATTTTTTTAATTCACTAACTTGCTCAAAATCATCCATTTCTCTCTAATTTTTACCTGTTTCAGGATTCTTCCTCCTGGCCAAACAGCAACCAGGCTTCAGAAAATCACATTGCTTACCTGGCTATGGGAAATACCTTTTGCATATTCCTTTAATGGCGCATCTTGTTTGAAGGCAGTGACGTTTTCCTAAAATATTTCAATTGGCAGTAATGGATGCAATCTTGATCAATTTCTTCACATCAGATTTTGATCTAATCCAAGTCATAACACGAAACTTAAATCCCAGATATAAATAGGTAATAATAATAACAAATCAATAATTAGATTAAAAAAAGAATGATAATAGTAAAATCAATATATGTTATAATAATAATAATAGTAATAATATAAAAATAATAATGATGATATATGCACCCACATGTATATATACCGCATAGTTGTAGACTTCAAAACAAATGATGTACTAAGACACAATGTGGATTTCCGATGTGTTCCAGAGATCATCCATAAGAATTACTGTGGAATTAGTCCCCTGGGAGAGCTTATTGCTGATGGCTGAGATTAATAGATAGGTAGGGGACGGTATAGAGGAGTATTAGCAAATGGTAGGGCTTGGGCTGCTGGAGAAAATATCATTTGTGAAGCGCTGCGCAAAATGATGTGCCTCTGTGTGTGTTGCTAGTGTCCACTATCAACACAGTAACATGCATAAAATTTATGGATGTTATTCTAAAATGAAACGCATAGCATAAAAGAGTACGATTCATCTAATTTTTGTGTGAAATATTATGATGGGTAATACAACTTCTATGAAATATTAGAATTGAAAATTGCCTGCTAGTAATATGATGGTAATAAGCAAATCAACATTTCGTGACAACCAATCAAGTACAAGGAAGTCGAACAGCGAGGCAAACACAGATAAGAACCAGAAAGCACTATCGTTATAGACAGGATTTAGTAGCTGAAGATCATCACTGACGAGACATATCAACAGATAGGTTAAAGTGGTGCAGAGACGCATGTAAACTGCATTACAAGAGACTGCCTTAGATATACATGGACGTATATGACCTGTGTGTAAAAAATGGTAACAGGATAATGTAACGAGGACATCAATGTTTTGGTGGGAATGAAAAGAGATGAAAAAAGAGGTCCCTAAGCTCTTGATTCTACTGATGTTTTACTGTGACTGAAAGTATACCACTACCAGTATCAGCAAGCAGCAGCAATGGTAATGATTCGAGTAAAATTTATCACGCCAGTGGTCGTAGTAGTGACCAACTACGTTAACAGGTGAAGTACATTGGTGGATACTGGAGCGTCGGTTATGTGATAGCGGGCGTCGTAGATGTAAGGGCAGCGGAAATAGCAACGGCAATAGCAGCAGAAGCAGCAGCAGCACCAACATAATACGGGAGAATACAGTGACCATACACTGAATAATTCCAGATCTCCTTTTTCCCCTTGAAACACACGTGCGAAGCCCAAGTATGGTATTTTCCTAAGAGGGACTAAAGTTTAAAGTTCCCACTTCCTCCCCCTCGCTTCACCCTAGATAAACTTACTTGATTATCGCACTTGTGTGTACGTTGCTCAGGGAAAGGCAAGAGGTGGAAGTAGAGGGATGGGGAGCTGAGGGGAGAGGGAAAATGAGAGGAGTTTACGAAAGGGGTAGGGGGAAAAGGTGATTATGTGAAAGCATAGGAAGGAAAATGGGAAGGTATCCTACTGCCGAAGGCGGTCGGGGCTTTACTCGGGGATATGGAGGAAGGAAGAGAGTGGAAACTCGACACGGAGAGAGGGAAGCAACAGAGGGAAGGAGGAAGTACTACTGTGATAATATCCCGTCAAGCCCCTAAGGATGAGGCTAACGAGTCTTAGTGAGGAGCAGTGTTCCAGCTAACGCCAGGTACTTCTATACCCTCCACAGCATAAACATATATGATTTGGAAGCCACTTAGATGGGTACTGGGGAGCATTTCTCAGTACAGGGAACTCCAGGTGGTTAGGGTGCGGAGAGTACTTCAATATGGGAAGGCCAGGTGGATTGGAACTGGCGAGTTGCTCAGTATGGGGAAGCCAGATGGGTGGGTGGGGAGTATCTCAGTATGGGGAGGACTAGGTAGTAGCTCAGTATGGAAAGATCATAGACTTAACAACATGAAGTTTTTTTTTGCTTCTGTTGGAAGAGCCTCTTAGAACCTGCGTCCCCCTATACTCTCATTTATTTGTATGGCCCACTAATTAATCTAAACCTTGTGATGTTAGTGTATGGGCCATTGATCCGCAGCTGGTGTTGTATCTTGTTTCCCTCAGCTATGGCATTCTGCTTGATGCTATACGACTGTAAGCTTGATTTTGTTTGGCTATATTCTTCGGTCTCTTTCAGAAGTGTTGAGTCTGGGCGCTTAAGTTTGCTCAAAGTTGGTTGGTTTACAAAGTAAGCGGTTGGTGATTGGGGTATCCTGGCGTCGAATGCATAAATAAATGTTCGTAATGGAGATGTTACAGTGATGCCATAGCTACGTTCATGATATGGAACTAATGTTGCTAGATAAGGAAGGACTTACGAATGTGCCGTTGTAATCTGGTTTCAAAATAGGATCAAAAACTAATAGGTCACAAGACACTGGGAGAATTCCTGCACTTCCAAAAAAAAAAAAAAAAAAAAAAAATGAAAGAAGTGGATGGTAGTTTATCAACACCATCTGGATTGAACACTTTTCGAATAATACCTCCAGATATCGAGGAAAAAGTACTGTGTATCAATAAAGTCCTATCTTCCCTTACAATGTATAGATAATGAAATCTTTTAGACACGTTCAACAAGAAATTGAGTTAACTGATGGCGAAGTTTGGCCATAAAGACTTTCACATTTCATCATAGGTTACGTTACAACGACAAACGTCTAAAAATCATTCCTGATACATGAGAACGGGTAATAAGTTACTGAGGGGCACCTGTGTCAAAATAAATTCCTGGAACCTTTCATATGAAATCCTGAAGTGAACTTCTGATATTCAATGTCAAATTGAAAATAAGTCTTTTGGAACCCACCTACGAGTTCTAATATGAAGAAAATATGTATTTCAACAAAATTGCATACATATGAAACACGTCATGAGACGTATGAAACACGTACAACGTTTAATCATTTACAATAAGCATAAAAAAAATCATATTCATTTTTTTTCGTAACTTTCTAAAGCAAACTTGTCTTTGATGCCAATGAACTGGAGAGGCATAGCGTTGATCTTACATTTCTACTGCCCTCTTCCTCCTGTGTCTTAAAACGCTACGCTTTAGCGCACCTTGATTGGGGCTCTCCAAAGCCATGTGGTCCTTTTTTTGTATGTCCGGGCCCTCCACCATGGCGTGCTTTGTATTCGTGCCCTCAGCCATAGTCAATTTGACTTAATCAGTACCCCGGACCTTTTAACGCATTCAGAACCGACTGCAAGGGAGAAAGCAAATAAGGCAACTGATGAAAGACGTCAGACGTCTCTCTTGACTAATTTATAGATGGCTGCTCTGTTTTGGTCGCAAGTATTGCTGGAAGTAACCCGAATTTATTTACCCGGAGGGAGGGTTACAGGGAATCAACGAATGTTAAAAAGATATATATATTTATACTTATGTATCTGAATCACTAATCACCTAACTGCCTAGTCCAATCAATGAATATCTTTTTGATTTTTTTTATGTTGAAGGCTCCAGTCACGTACAAAAGTCCACATCAAGGCCGGGCCCTAACTGAAATAAAGAGAATATTATGAAATGGAAAAAGAAAAGACAGGGAAAGTATTTACGAATTTTTGAGAAAGTGAAAGACCTGTCTTTTAAACTGAACCAGGTCATAGTTATTGGGAAAGACATGAGAAGGTAGAGAGTTCCAAAGATTCGACGTGTAGGGAAAGCAGGTTATCAAAACAGCACACCCTTGAGTTGCCGATGGCCACACAATAATGATGTGACGCAGCAGCTTGCCGAGTATTGCGTGGTCTAGCTAGTGGTGGGGGCACACAAGCAGCCAGCTCTCGGTAGAAAAAGCCGAAGTAATACCTACAGAAGAGGGAAAGTGAACCAACATTGCGGCGTAGGGCAAGGGGGGTCAAGTGTGGAAGAAAACCTAGGACAGTTTATAGGTCAGACCGCTTTCAATTTAACTCTGTAAAGTTAGGAAACAGAGCTACATCCGCCACAAATGTTAGAGCAGTACTCCATACAAGGACGAATTAGTCCCTTGTATAAACGGAGCAACTGTTCTGAAGAGGAAAAGTTTCGACATCTAAACAGGACATCCAGTTTCTTAGAGGCAGCCTTAGCTATTCTTATAATGCGGGGTTTCCAAGAAAGATTGGATGTTACAGGAATACCAAGTATGTTCACTGAGTCAAGAGGTGGAATTACAGAACCGTCAAATAATCAACGCCTTCAAAATAATCAACAAACTCAGTATGATGATCATACTGGAAATAATCAACGTACTCAAAATAATCAACGGACGCACTCAAAAAATAAAAATAAAAGAAAAAACGAACCAGAATTAGAAATGAAATAAACTGATGACTTTCATTCCATGTTTCATAACAAACCAGCCCAACGATCACCACCGCTCAAAATAAACAGGGTAGCCGAGCGAATTCTCCCTCGACAGTTTCAAATTAGCTGCCTCTCTCCCTCCCATAAAAAAATAAATAAATAAATCAACAAAACCGGGAGCGAAAAATTAGAAAAAATTGAGGGAAAAGTCGCCCCCCGTAAATATCGACTCTTCTTATCGGCAAATTGTTGCAATCCATCCAAGCCAGTTTAATAAGATCAACGTCTCGTTCCCTGCTAAGCCATCGGCAGCCAATTTGCTTGTCGGAAGGCGAGGCCATATTGTTTGTAGGCCGTAAATTCGGGACGCGAAGAGAAAACGTGACTGCGTAAGCAAAGGCGGGCTTCGTCCTGCGAGACACACCCGACCTACTTACCGCAACAGAGTCTCCCGAGAGCCGTTCCTCACTTCGACCGCAAGTTACGTCGTCAGCTCACAGCGGTACCGGCGGGCGTGGCTCTGGGCCACGTCCTACGCGGGTATTTCATTCCTCGACCGAAGCCAACTCTGAACCCACACCGAAGCTTCTACGGGAGTTTCGAAAAAACTCCTTTTCCTGAAGCAAAGCCAGATTTATTCCTTCCAGCCATGGAATGATGACCCAGACGTTTCCGACTAAATGATCTAATTATGCAGAAAAAAAGATGGATAGGAACTGGGATGCTGTCGGTTGGTGATGCAAAGCTGTTGCACACACACACACACACACTGCAGGGCACGGCCGCGCACTAGTCACCTCTGACCCTTGCACATGTGGGACACACAACATTACGAAATCCTCAACAATACGACACAGTGCGTGTCTCGCTCACGAGACTGAGTACGGTGGGCAAAATCGTTGCTTTTGAGGTTGGGTTACATTCATTTTATGAAAGCTTTTAAAACATTTTTTCTTCGTAAATCATCCAACGATAAACCTGGTTTATGCAAGGTTGAAGATTTATTCAACTCCACATTCACTCAAGAGAGATTTACATTAAGGGTATGATGACGTCATTCGAATTTACCAAAACTGGCCTTTGCGTCTGGACACTAAACATGTCGATGCAAATGGGTCAAAACTTCAAAACGTTTCCGAAGCCAATATTATTCTGTACACTGATAATATGTCAGAATTTCATTTGACAGATTTCGGTGAACATTCAATTATGTAAAAACTCGATCCAAATGTACAGAACTAACGATAGTTTTTTCATTTGAGAGAATTCATTTTATATTCGTCTGGATTAAAGTTCTCTTAATTGGTTATGAAAAGTGAAAAAAAAAAATAAATATGTGTTCACTACGTTATACAGTTCTACAGTCTCTCACTGACTGATTCTATGAAATCAGCTATAAAGGTATTTTCAATTTATAAGTAACACTGTCATCCATGTGTTCTTAAAGAGAAAAGAATGAAACTCGAAGAAACAAAACAGGTGAAAACTATACTGTAGCTCTCGCTGATCAAAGACTTGCTCCCTAAAACCTAAAATCAGACCCCCCCTAAAAAAAGAAAAAAAAATAGGCGATGAAAACCAAACATATATATATCATTTTGAACTCTGACCATGACCGAAAATACGTAACGTCCATTACCCCAACAACATCGTGACGCTTTACTTCCTTCAACTAGCAGTCGCCATGATGGCACCCGTGAGGCTATTCAGTGGGAAGGCTCTCGACTGGGAGTTGACCAGAACCACCAGCAAACCGCTGACGTAGCACCTTGTGCCACCCTGATGAGAGGACCCGGGTGTGGCGAGTGGCCAGGTAAACCGATGTCTCCTTATGAGCTCCTCTCCATCAGCCGGAAACACACACACACACATCCCACGCTCATGTTGGCTACAATCCTAAACACCCTTAAAAAAACATAGTCCGAAACCCACACACGCAAGAAAAAAAGCAAACTCATACAAGTACTTAACACTAAATGAAATCCTGAATAACTGGTGTAATCATTCCATTAGCCCTAAAGACATAAACAACAGCCCTAACGCCTAGTAACGTCCTAGACTTTCTCTGCAAACGAAAGCCATTAACCACTTCGACACACCCTAATACACCTGGACAAAAGGAGTGAACACCAGGATAACAGACCACAGCTTAGGGAAAAAACATCTACTACCCTTACAGTACTCTGAGGAGGAGCTTCAACATCCCGAATCAGTCATCACCATCACTACCATCACCAACACTACTATCACATAATCACCATCACCACCTTATAATCACCACTACCACCACCACTATCATCACTACTATCATCATCACCACCACCACCCATCCCCAAATCACCCTTATATTACGCCAACCACCACCGACACTTCAAACCCCTTCAAAAGGCAGTACAACTAGCTTCAACAAACCCAACAACAACGGTAAACATACTCCCACAGTACCGACAGACTACTCCTTAAAGCCCAAACGATTAACTCCCCCCAGCACTGGAAGGCAGAGTCTTCAGCGTAGTGAAGTCACTCTCTCCAGCACCTCGAGAGTCCTCCTCCAACGTCAGCCACCCCACCAGACTCAGCGCTCAGCCAAGAGCCTTCGGCAAATGTTTGGTCAATGCTCTCCTGCGTTGTTTGTATGTGTTCCCGCCTACAAGCTCTGGACCCGTGGCATGCGTTTGGCTGCTGCTCTCCACAGTTTCTGTGTGGAGACCGGCCACTCGAGGATTAGTCGTTACGATGCCTCCTTGTTCCCTTGAACAGCTAAGCTGTGGAATTCTCTTCCTTCTTCTGCTTTTCCCCCAACCTCTCTTCCTTCAAGAATCAAGTGTAAAGACACTTGCGGGGCCATAATTAATTTCTAACTTCTTTTACAATTTTCTTTCCACACGAGATGGGCGTGCTTTGCTCGTGAAACAAATGCCTTCAACACTTAGACAACAACCTCAATACCCCGAAAACCTCCACCAACACTCTCGACAACCCTCAACAACAACCACAACCTCAAAAACAACCAGTAACACCCACCCACACTAACGTCCAGGCATGAGTCTTCAATACGGCACACTCAAAACACTGACACAACACTTCGACAACAACAACAAAAAAATCTTCGGCAAGGGTTGACGGCCACAGCAAGCCATCCCCACGCCTCAACTCCACGACGACACACATCAAACCACGATCAACAGCCCTCGACACAAAGACAACATGAAAACATCAGAACAATATCCTCAACACTCGGACACCCCCAAACAACAGGTTCCAACACTCGCATATGTTCTCCAACATTCTCTGACCAGCCCCCAACACCAGTCTCCCACGTAATACACAGTGAAAGCGTGTATGGTCTTAGAAATATCTTAAACACCTGCTGGGCTTCAAGGTCTCTCGACCAGAGGTTATAACTTGACCTTGACGGCCTCACAACGGCCCTGAGAGTCAATACGTCTAAAGCCCACAAAAAAACAGCCAACCGCTCCTCGCCAACCTCGCAGCTCAATGGCCGGCCGCAACCCTCATAAAAGAACTCCAAAGTTCTTAAAACAACAGACATTAACACTCGCATCTGAACGTCGACACTTTCCGACCGCCCTCAACACCCACACAACAGCCATCAAACTTTTACATCCGAATTTTGTCAACAGTCACAAGTCAACCTTAACATCCCACCCCACCCCCCAAAAAAATCCCAACCATTATTTACGACTCTACAAACTCAGTGCCAAGCGTTTGCAACCCGAGACAACAGACAGCCCTCAACAGTTTGCACAGAAGCCTCAACACCACGACAACCGCTTCACATCCAGACGACAGCCCGAGCACCAACACAACAGCCTCAACGACCAGACGACGGCTTAGCCCCTCTGACACACACAGCCTCAGCACTTGCCCAACAATCTCACAACCCACACAACATTCTCAACCTGTAAATAACAGCCTTAATACCGCGACCACAGTCAACAAACCGACACAAGAGCCCCCCAGCTGCCCGACAACAGCCTCAAACCTCAGACAACAGCCTCAGCGGCAGCTCGCTAACAGCTCCCCACGGGATCGTTTCCCTCACGGCTCCACGATCAAGCCGACGAGGCCCCGGGGGTAAACAAAGAGGCCCTGAGGGTAACCAAAGAGGCCTCAGGGGGTAACCAAGGAGACCCCGAGATACCGGAAGAGGCCCTGGGAGTAATGAAGGTAGCCCTGGAGGTACACATCAAAGCCCCAGGGATAACCAACGAGGGCCCAGAGAGCAACCAAGGATGCTCTGGGAGTAACCAATTCCAGGTAGTGTATTCTTTGATGGAGAGGTGTGTGATGTACAGTTGGAAGAGCTGTTGAAGAGACAAAGGTGGTAACCAATGTGATGTTCTTACAGAGATGGATGTGGAGCCTAAGGTGACGTAAATGCAGAGATGTAATGCACCGAAACCATAGTTCCCTGTCCACATTCAAGCCACACAGACCTTTCCATGGTTTACCCCGGACGTTTCACATGCTCTGAATTAGTCCACTGGTAGTACGTTGACCCCTGTATACCACATCGCTCCAATTCACTCCATCCCGTGCATGCCTTTCACCCTCCCCGTTCTCCTTGTCCTCTCCACCTCTGACACATATATCCTCTTTGTCAACCTTTCCTCACTCATTCTCTCCATTTGTCCAAACCATTTCAACACACCTTCTTCTGCTCTCTCAACCACACTCTTTTTATTACCACACATCTCCCTTACCTTTACATTACTTACTCGATCAAACTATCTCACACCACATATTGTCCTTAAACATTTTATTTCCAACACATCCACCCTCCTCCGTACAACTCTATCTATAGTCCATGCCTCGCAACATATTATTGGAACTACTTTTCCAACAAAAATACCCATTTTTGCCCTCCACATAACGATCTCTCTCTCTCCATACGTTCTTTAGCGCTCCCATTCTACTCCACTCTAACATTTCCTAAGAACAAAATTCAAACAAGGCCTACAAATTCTCTGCCACACAGACAACTCCAGCCCTCACATATACAACCTCAGCCGTCACACATAAAACCCCAGCCTTATAAGAAACAGCAAAAGTTCCCGTAAGTCTATGGCTAACAATAAGGCTTGGCGGACTCGCAAACTCCAGCACCAGCAGAACAGGAGCTGTAGATACTCCCTCAGGCACCATCCGACTCCCTCTACACCCGTCAGGTCTCCTCCTATACACCTGTTGCCACCCATGGGATCCTTCCCACGAGAGTGGCTGTAACATAATTCAATATTCCTCTGGTCATCTGCTGAGGGATATTCCAGCTTTCATTCCACTCATGATGGTGGCTTTGTTTAATGTGGAATTCATGACGGATATTCAGGCTTTACTGTCACAAAACGGCTCTTTGAAAATAGTTAATCTATTCAATATTCAAAAACTGGTCGGTATATATATATATATATATATATATATATATATATATATATATATATATAT
>JAYMFT010155506.1:0-12530 GCA_038088735.1 Panulirus argus
TGTATATATATATATATATATATATATATATATATATATATATATATATATATATAAACAAAAACACACCTTATTCGCATGGAACATGTTCGTAAAATAAAAAAAGAATAAAAATCTACTGAATTAACTAGACGGAAAGTGTGAGGGAGGGGGTCGTCTACCGCCAGCAGCAGCAGCAGCACGACGTACTGTTCTTGCTCCACCCCTTGTAGCGTTAAAATCCACCCCCCTCTGTCGCCTGTTACATCGCTACCCCTAACACACACACACACACACACACACTTCCGTTCGATATCTCTCGAAGTACAATGCAGACGTGCACTAAATTCTATTACCAGAAAAGAATACGTTTCTGTTAATAATGCACCTCTGCTCTAACGGCGCGTGCGTGTGTGTGGGAGTGATGGTGGGAGCAAGGTCGGAAGAGGGTGTCACGCGCGCACGTACATACGTCTGGCGTGTGCTGTAGGGGGGAGAGTTGTGGCGTGCGGCATGGCGTTTGAATGCGGGAAAGAATCGGGTTGGGGTAAGGGAGAGGGGCGGGGGGGAAGGTACTGTGCGTGCACGAAGAAGAGACTAATCTTCTAGTGCCAGCCACACGAAACTGATGAACAACGATCTATCGTCAACGGCAAAATCCCACTGGGGTTCATTCTGTCCATTTTATGACAAACCTGAATTACCTATGCTGAAGAAATTACCTTACGGCAGCCAAAGCGTGTATTCCTTCAGCTACCAGGGGCGACCTTCTTCCACAGGATCACACAGTGAGGTCGCTAGGGAGACAAACACAAGAAACAAATGAGCAGAGATCATTTCAGTAAGAAAAAAAAAACAGCAGTAACGGCTGTCAAAGAATAGACAACGACACCAAAACTCCAATCCTTCCCACCAGAGTTACCAATACCGTCCTTCTGCTGATCCAAGCGGTCGGCCAGGTGACCGGCGTCTGACGCAGGTATTGGGTTTAACCACACTCGCCGCTGGAGCCCACCAGCAATCTCCGCTCCCCGGCTTACCTGGCGCGCCTGCTCCTGCTGCGGCTTGTGCTGACTGCGGACACTGGAGACGTCTCCCTAACCCGGGTTACTATACGCTATCACCCTTCTCTCACGGTACGTCACAACTATAACTGAAAAATCCAACATTACTCGAAGACTACATGACGTGATCTTAATTGCATCGTCGCTCAAAGTGCTTAGTCCCTATGATCGAATACTCTGGTGGCAGTAGGCCAGCAGGGGAGGCTGCGTGTGCACGACAAACCTGTGCCACAGGCAGCCCCTACCACCCTAACATAACACCGCTGAACGGCATATACTGGACTCCAACAAACCGGTCGTGGCAGCAAAAAAATTAGTATTTCCCACAGAAAAAAAAAAAATCTTTCGGTTAAAATAAATGGAAACTGAAATAAGAAAACTAATACTTACCCTCAGTGGCCCACATCCGACACTCGATGGTCTTACCTGGAAAGAGAGCAAAGACGTGAATATCCAGTGTACAATTTATTGACAGTAACAAGATATTTCATGCTAATATTATTATGACTACAGAGTTCTTCTCGATTATCTTGTCTCTAGGCAACAAAATCTTACGAAACAAACAAATCTAACGAGAACAGTAAACAATAGACCAGCAAAACAACCCACAACACAAGGTCATATCAAACTGCCCTTGGCCTATTAGCCTGAGTAAATTCCATTACTTCCTTTCTGAAGTGATGGTAAAGAAATCTTTGCCTGGTGAAGGTAGGGAGTGTAGAGTTCACCTTCTGGCGCGGGATCGAATATGCTAAACGGACAGACGCCCACCTGAAGTGCTTTCTTTCTGAAGCCACAGGACCTGACGTTCGACGTGACCCAGAAATCATTAAGTCATTCCCAACTCTGTTTCAATCCAAATATTTAACCTGGTGAAGTCGGACAGTGCTCAAGTTACTGACTGACATGAAAAATGTCGGGAGACGGGCAAAGCCAATGTGTTACGGTTAGATGCTTTTCTGGCCATGGAAGCAAGCCACAACCTCGGCTTTTCCATATGCCTGAGGCCTAGAGTCAAGCTATCGTGTATAAATACAACCAAATGAACGACCAACAATATCCTGAAATCTGTCGTCAGGCTTTTCTCTCGCCACTGGAGGAGGCAACACTCCTTCAGGAGGGTATGTGCCGCAGTGTCTCGTGAGGTATGTCATGTATTTCCTGACCTGAGAAAGTCACCCCGGAAGTCTGGTGAACTGAAGTCGTGTCATTCGTGTGATCACGAAAAACCCAGAAACGGATGAACGGAGGGATACGTTCGCAAAAACTAACAGCCTTCTTCCAGGCCTCACGAGCAAGGCATCCTTGATACGTGGTAAGGATGAAGACTCTAGAAACCGTGCAAATATGAAATGCTGATGGACTAATGTACAGAATCCCAAAAGGATGTATTTCTAGCCAGAAGAACACAGTAATCCTTACATACGTGTGCTTTGTAAACACAGACGGGAAAAGGGACAGGGAGGGAGAGAGAGAGAGAGAGAGAGAGAGTGGGGGGGGGGGTTTAAGGCCCTAGACGATGATATCTATTAGCAGTGGTCAAGATGTTGTACAGATAACGAGTGGTATATACTATCACTGGCGGAGACCTTCTAACAACAGAATCCACATTTCACTTATCTCTGACGAAAACGGCCAGCCATCAACACCTCTGGAAGCCTTTTTTCAGTTCAGTTTCAATAGTTTATTCCTTGACAGAGGAATCGGGATCCTAGTGCTTTCACTAGGTACCCATGTACTATATTACCATAAGCATCTGGCAAGTGTCGCGACTACATATAAAAATAACAAAGGGGCTTACTAAAGCCTAAGGAAGTTAGGATATTCCTTCAACACAACATCAATATTATTTACATAATGTCTGGCCAGTTTGTGGAGGGTCACCGTGTCTCCGTCAGGGAGTCGTGGAGTGGTGGTCCAGTAGGCGTCACGGAAGCGTTGTGTGTGGGGACATCTTCGAAGGCAGTGAATATGGGTGCGGCTGTCGGGTCTTTTGCATAATGGACAAGCGCGTTGCTCGGGGGAGGTAGGGATACCAATCTCCCAAGCGAAGTCATACCCGATGATGATGCGGGCAGAAGTCACGTCCCTTTTCCCTGACCCTTTCCTACAGAAATGCGAGAGGTCAGGGAGTTTACGGAGGGTATCGTACCAGGTGGGCGGGGAGTCCTGGGGTATGGCTGCTTCTCGAGCTTCTCTCTGCTTGCGGCGAATTTGGGTCCTGAGGTGTAGAAGTGCTCTGCTAGCCTTAACTAGATAATGACTAAACTCTCCCAGCAACTGGTTTCTCTGTCATCTCCGCACCCCCATGGACTTCCTTCCCGATAAGAACCCTTTATCGAACCCAACATCCTCTGCTTTCGGGATTTTTCCATCTTCAGCACCCAAGACAATATCTAGCAATTTATGAACAAGAGATACCGCTTGTTCACCAGTGGAGACAACGCTACAGATCAGTGAAGCCGTAAAAATGCATTCTTAGCCAAGTATTTGTGTGCTGCTACCATACATGTTACAAGGCGGCCGACAGCAAGGGGAAACTCCACCACTTACAAGTTAGCGCAGCTGGCATGACGGGCAGTATTACATTATGACGCTCCTGGCCATCGCCTCGGACACGAAATTACGAACGACAAATTCACATGCAGTTACTTCTGGGAACAGAAACGACTTTCAAACAGCAGCCCAACGGATGTAGTGATATCTTTTTCACAAATGATGATGCTAAATATAGCAAGGAGGCAGAGGGCAACTTTTATTAAACAATAATTCCTCGTGTCTTCTGCCAGTTAACTTTCAAGATAAAAATCAAAACGAATTGAAGGGGAAAAAAGATTGCAACAGGAATATCGTGACCGGCACATAAAGGCTCCCTAAAAGGATGGCAGGCGCTGTGCCAGAACCAGTTTTCTTTTGAATCAGCAACTTCGACTTTTAACCTTCTTGACCCGAGAATCGAGTCCATTTCAAATCATCCAAGAGTGAGTGAGGGAGGGACGACATCCAGAGGGAGTTGGATATCATGTAATATTTTTGTCTCAAAGTCGTCGTATGATGTTTGGGAAGCGTTAACCACCTAGAATGAAAATTCTGCCGTATCTGTTCATCTTTTCTATGCACCACTTCATGTTAAACCACAAGAAATTATATGAGTATGAAAGATGAATTTGGCTTTGAAAACACTGGAAACACAGCCCTAAGTGTAATCCTTCGATGATGTTCCCACATACCACAGCTAAAATGAATATGGATAGGAAACATCGTAGCTGTGAACCTCTCCAATACTCGTGAAGATGAACAACTGAACGAATGGAAACTTCAAATAATATGCGAATTTACTTCGCTGTGCACACCTCCAGAAGACAACGCACCACCAAAAGCGACAATTCAACACATGCACTTTCAACAATAAATGTATACAGCTGGAAGGCACGAACAACGGATGAGCCGCACAGTGACAGAACTGGTGAAGGTATGGAGGGAAGACGCCATCGTGCAAAAACAACATTTGAGATGGAGGAACTGACAACTCAAAACCGGTCAAGTTTTCTCACCGACCTAAAGAGCAAGTCATCCCTGAAATCTACTGAAGTACGTAAGTACTGGTGAGGGTTAAAGATCCATGGAAGTCGTGACATCCTCTCATGCTCAAGCTAAGGTCCTTTACTTTGGAGACTTCTGCGTACACCACAGGTATGATTTGTGCCCGTATCAACGGCTACTTTATTGTGCAGCCTGTACTCGTCCTGTGATCCGTAGAGTAAAATGACTACAGAGGTCACAAAGGGTCTTTGCTAGGATATGGTTGAAACCCAGCCACACTGGAAGTGCAAGGAAGGGGTCTGAGTCCCCCCACGTTTCCCAGTCTTAATGATCTGGAGCAAATTACTAACATCCTCCTCCTAATCTAGACCGTCACGACCACTTTCCCAACATTCAGATTTGCTGCTCCTCTACACCACAACGTTACGGCTACGGTCGGTTCATCCAGCCAAAACTCCTGTTAACGTCTCGGCTCACCGTACTTCCTCCTCTGACTGCTCACTCTAACGGCCAATATTGACACTTCAGTGGCGCTCTCCTTGGGCGATGCTTCTGTCTCCGTTGAGCATGAAGCCGAGCTTATCTTAGCAGGAATGGAGGCATATATCCCCTCTCACTCTATAACCTTCTATTCTTCCAGCTTATGTTTCAACCACTCCTGTTCTGAGGCCACTTGGGCAAGGGTTCTGGCATATCGAACTAAAAAACTCTCCTTTCTTCGACTCAGTCGGCTTTTCCCTCCATTAAGGAAAGCGCTTATTAATCCAAGAAAGGGTGACAACATTTCTTCCACTCAAAGGTCCTTCTGGTTTTTAGCCGACTGGCAACTGCTGCAGTTCTAACTTTCGTTACTTTCTCTTCCAACGACATTATAGTCGCATCTGCTAGTGGCACACGAATTCTTTGTTGATTCTTTTCTCTTTTCTAATTCCACTCTAAACGACTCTTTTAAGATTCCCTAAATCCTCGAAGCATTGCCAGTTAATGCTATATTCCTTACTAAAATCTTTTTCGTTCAATACAAAGCACACCTATATCTAGACACCAGCAAAGCGTTTGGACCTGCTGGCCTTACTTCCATGTCTTTTGAAGGACTCTGCCTCTAAACTTGCACCCGTTCTTGCTCGTCTATTTCACGTCATGCATAAAGCAAAAACCGTTCCTTCTTGGAAATATGCATTGGCAAACCCTGTCCCAAACACGAAGGGTGTTCTATGGAATACCCATGTCGCCTGCAAAGCAGCGCTGTTAGTGTAATATGAATGTGGGGATTTTGTCTGAAAAATATCTAAGACATCTGGGTTAGGTTTCATGGATGAAGGTGGAATCTTCAAGATGTGAGTCTGCTTACACCTTTCCATAAGTGAGACAACACATGCAAAATCCAAACTATTGTTATATGTCCTACGGCAAACAGTCTTATATATGCCGGTACACGACTGTGTTAAGTATCATGAGCATCTGATTTACATTTTTCAAGTTATTACCAAAGTTACGTTGCACGTTTGAGTTACAAAGAACGACAGATAGATAGGGACGGACAATAATCCTTAAGTTCTGGCATGCTTCGCAGGCGACTCCAAAATTATGGGTGAACACTCTAACCCCCTCCAACTGCTGTCCTATTATTTGCACGGTTACTATCTCCAAAGAATTTGAATCTCTGTCTCGCAACTCTATTTCACAGTTTTCTCTTTGATCATCAGACAGATGTTCGACATACTACTACTGCAAATAATTCATCTAAGACTTCAGGAGACTGTCCGTTAAAAATCCTTCAAACTTCAGACTATTCTTCTTGGCTCCTTAGTTCTCTATCTTTTTAACTCCCTCCCTCACCACATTCTCTTCAGGCCGGGCCTGTAAGAGGACTTGCTGTCTGTGACAGCAAACCTTAGACATGGTAAGAAGATGGTGGATACATATGTATATGTTAACTAATAGGTGGACACACAGACAGACGGACAAAACACAAAACTAGAAAGTATGTTTCCAGTCTGGTAGACGGCCAACACTGAAGTACGGAGACTATACACAGCGCAAATCATCTAAAGACCCGTTTTTTCTTGACAAACGGATAAGGTGCAAGTCGAAGGCTGGCTTTATGGTGTCAAGAGGTATTGGTGTGAAATGTTGAATTCATCTGATGAAGTTATAAGATGAATGCAAGGAAAGAACCCTATACATACATACATACATACATACATACATACATACATACATACATATATATATATATATATATACTTTCTCTGTAAAGCCACTCCATCAGTTTAATGAGGGTATAAGAAATTAAGTGCACACAAAATACAACATTAACACTAATAAGAAAAAGAATATGCAGACAAACAGAACCAAACACTGACAGTTTTCTTTCTAACCTGAAAAGCAAACCAGCATGACATGATGTACTGTATATAAGCTAAAGCTCTCGTGCGGAAACTCGGATAAACGTTTATGTACGGTTGGATAAATGTAAACACACACACACACACAAACGTCCTGAACACATAAGTTCCTTTCTCCATCCACACTGTAAATGTTTTGAGAACGAAGTCAATACAGTAACCTGGTCACTCCCGGAAGCGTTATGGTCAAGAGACGGTTGGACAGAGGACAGAACCAGAATCTCGAGGGTTTCTTTCCGGACTCCAGTTTACTGAAGACACGAACAGCAGATGACATCATCGAGAAACGAAATGTTAGCTAAAGTAGAGGGGGTTTAAGGAACAAAAACAGAAGTCACTGTTTCTGGTCTGAGAGGTACGGCATCTTGAAGTCTGGACAAGGCATGACGTACTGAAATAGTTGTCATGTGGGATATCTGACGGATGGATGGATAGGGACAGAAACAACCTCTAAAGTAAGCCATGCCTGAAATTTAGTGAAGGAATGACGTGTGGATGGAAGATTATCGCCGTTCATCTTCAAGGACGAACAGCCGGAGAAAAGGATGGACGGCGGACATACCCCCTACATGAGCTCAACCTTATAGAAAGCATATAATGATATATGCTCTTACAAACCTACTCCTCTCACGGTCTCCCTGGCAGCGAAAAATATGTCGATAATCGGAATCAATGAACCTCCACGAAACGTTCGGGGGACACTAGGCAAGCCCTAGAGCAGTGTATGAGACGCTCCAGTTCAGCTGAGCCTTTCTTTCATGCTGTCGGACACCCGCCCATCTGCCGTACAGCATAAAGCCTCAGTCAATGTTACATACACGTGCTTCTTTAAAATTCTCCTCCCGAGCCCATACAGAGATACAACCTTTAGCATCACTTATCTCACCACCAGTGTTGTAGGGAGCCATCACCAGCGGCAGGAGCACCCGACGACAACGACACAAGCTCCCGGCGTCATGACACTGCCCTCCCACCCAACCCACACATACCAGTGTCTATAATGTAACGCTGGCGGTCAGCACTGGCAGGTGCCATCATTGAACGCACGTTATGTGTGCCACGCCGGCATCAACTAAACAGCAGAGATGAAGAAGATTAAGGAGGTGCCATCATGACGTCAGGTGAGTTAAAGAGACGACCAGACTTATGGGTGCCACAGCCCCGTCACAAGAATGAGGTGCACAGTATGGGGCTGTGGTGCCCTGCTAGGCAGCGAACAATCAGTGGACGTGGTCGCCGCCACAAACCAGTGGGCTCATCTGCGCATCATCCATCGCCACAAGGACTAAAGACGGACTCCTTTCAGACTGCAATTGATTCTGACTGTTGTGAATATATCATAAGCATTTACTGAAATATCTCAGATGGCGTTCCATAAATACGACCCAACTTGTGTCATCAATAAATACCGAGATGATCTAGAGCAAGACTTATCATAAACCATGGCGCCACCAAATACAAAACGTCCTCACCGAGAATCAAATTCACACTGCATGGCAAATGATTTCAATTCTTGGGTGGTTTAAGGACACATTAACTTGGGAGACGTAATGATTCTTATGGCTTTAAAGAATGACGCGACCGTTGACGTGTGGAGGCGCCCAAGACTGCAGTCGCGCATGACGAGGTAACGACTGTTCAATAGGATGGTAAGCTTGATGGCGAGTGAGGCTGTGGGAGGTCCGTACTACAAACAGAGCGGCACACGACACAACCGAAAGGCTCGCTACAACTACATAATGGCCTCCTCCAGCCCCTTATGCCGGGGCCACACTGTGTGGTGGGGGTGGGAAGGCAGCGGTTGCCTCACGCTGCCCAAGATGACGAACCTCTGACGCGCTAGCAACTCAACCGCTTAACGTGACCCGTCATATGCACACCGTCCCTCCGCCGCACTCCCCCACCAGAAGACCATCATATCAACACCGGACCAGCACCGTGGCTGGTCAAACTCTCACATCATTACCTACGGCACAGCGACGTGGGTGGCAACAGCTACCTCTTGCACTCAGCAGATACCACCACTCACAATTACAGTGCCACACATGCTACACAATTATCCTCACTACAAAAAGCGTGAGGGAAGGGGAAGGGCAACCAGATCACTTCTGTACCACCGCAGTGACGGGCACTGCCTGAGGCAACAAGGAGGCCTTATCATGCACGACTTACGATAGGCTGCTGGGCACGTGAGGATCCTGAGGTGTTCGCCTCACCTCCAGGAGAGAGAGAGAGATTACCTTGCACACTCAGGGGCTCCACCTGGCTCGGTGCACCACAGGTGTTTGCCCCGCTTCACGACAACACTGGTGCACATATCATCTTTTAATGTGAGGGACCCATCATCTGTTAACCCAATGAGTATGACGGTGCGACCACTGAACACGACAGTACTACCCCTGGGGTGTGCTGGGCGTCCCGTCGTGTTCAAATAGTGAAAATATGGCAGGAGAGCTGGAGACTGATAAAATGAAAATATCGAAGGACGACAAGGGGTAAGAGAAAGAGCAGCAGCAAGAGGAGAGCGTGGCCGTGACTGAACCACAATTACCGGTCAACAGAGACAGTTTACCGTCTGTGCACACAAAAACACAAGCATCACTTGACCAGGCTTCCTTCCGTGATGCAGCTAAGACAAAACATACTCTCATACAACGGTAATTTATAACTATACTGCTAAGTGTATTTCAGTATTAACGAGAGGGTGTACCCTCCCCCGCCTACATCCACACTCAGGAACAATAAAACAGAGAAAAGCTAAGGAAATGTGTCAAACGACAAAGCACCCATGAAATATAAACCACAGACCTGACAAACACCCTTAACGCTGGGAGATATCCTGCAAAAATGTTAGAAGTGAAGGCAGATGGAGTTCTAGAAAACGGCAGAGAATACGAGTTTATATCAAACCGTCGAGGGAACATGACCAGAGATGCTACTGATGGTGAAGTGACAACCCGACACCAAGGGAGGAGCCCATAGCATACTTGCTAAAGGATATGAATGGAGAAAAAAAAAATATCCGCTTCTCCTCGCAAGACACTTACAAGTTTCCAGAGCACCTGATATACAACGGCTTTGTCTGAGAAGATAAATAATGCAAAAAGTAACATTAAGAAAGAATGTGGGAAGAAAGGATGCTGCACACAGTTACTAATGGCGGGAGGGGACATCACACGGCGAAGAGGAAGAGCGGACAGGACAAGAGGACAAGGAACCTGATGTAATGGAGGAAGAGAACAGAGGATAGCGAAGGAACGGGACAGTGGATGGTGGCGGAGGAGGAGGGAAGGAGCAGCGAAACGCGTCAGAGCTTGAAGGAAAGTAGAGCGAGGGAGAGGGAAGAGGGGCCGGAGCAGTGGGTGGCGTAGGCAACTTAGGGGAGCAGAGTGAGGAAAATGGCGATGGAGTAGAATTTGGGATGAGGAAGACGCACAAAATTAAAGAATGAAGGAGACGGGAGCACGGAATGGAATGCCGGAGGTATGGGGCAGAGGGTGTCGAGGGAGAAGAAGGGCACGGAATGGTGAAGGAGAGGAAAGCGTTGGATGAAGGAGAAAAAGTAGCACTGAATGGGAGAGGTATTGGGTAGCAGCTGATGGTGGGGAAACTGGAGAACGAGAGAGAGAGAGGGGGGGGAGAGAGAGAGGGGGAGGGAGGGAGGGAGGGAGGGAAGGGAGGGGGAGAGAGAGAGAGAGAGAGAGAGAGAGAGAGAGAGAGAGAGACTTATCAGCGAGTGTTAGTGGCAGGATGGGCGGCCAGAATGTTCTATCAGCCCCAACACAATACGAAGCCGTGGTGACTGTGTTCCCGCGGTTCACACCCAGCACGGGGCACACGCTGACAACCATCGCTTTCAACGAGGGTGGCAGACGCACCAACAAGGGCGGTCGTCGTGGCAACAACGGTGGCAATCGTGACAACTTGGGCTGATACTCGTGGCTGCCTTATGAAACAAGCAATGATGGAAGGCACGATAACTCCACACTTGTATACGTTTTACGCGTTTGACTCTTGCCTGTGAGGTTTTACCCGAGCCAAGCATGTGGGACGGCAGAGAGTGATTATACCAGGCGCAAATTACACCAAGGGGAGGCTTTAGAGGAGGGTGTCAGCAGTCAACAACAACACGGGCAGATACTGGGGCAGCGACTGGGGGAGGTTCAATAATCACAACAACACGGATAGATAATGGGGAGAGGAATGAAAAAAAAAAAAAAAAAGTTGCAACACCAAGAGTATATATAGCAATTCAAGAATCAACCACAATAACAAAGTTGACGTCATGACCAGTCACACCTCACACCAACCAGGGTACGAATCGCAACAAGAGTGAAAGTGACCGTAACTATGGTCAACGTCGATAGAAAAACCCGTCTCCGCAAAAAGTCTCAACTTCAGCAAGGGTACAACTCAAACAAACACGTACGTAAAAGAAAAAACAGATGGTCATGCGGGAGAAAATAACACACACCTGAAAGAAGAGAGAATGGAGCGTAAAGGACAACTAAGGTGGTGGAAAACACAGTAAGTTTCAAACTGAGAGTAACCAGACATGGGAGTATATAGGTAAGCCAGGTAACAGAAGACCTGATGGTCTGTGGCGAGGTTATCTTACACGACGACCACAAGGGAAAACCAGGTAACAAAGACCTGATGGTCGGTCTGTGACGAGGTTATCTCCTGCGGGCCAGTACATGGGAAAGGCAGATAACACAAGACCGGATGGTGTATGACAAGGTTAACTGCTGGAGGACATTAATAGTATCCTATATTCCTAATCTATATAAGCGGAGACAAGAGCAGGAGAGCAGTATGGGTGGCAGGAACATGGTCCAGCAAGGTTTACCGTTGGGTTAACTTCACGTCGATACATCACACCAAGATATGGTGATGGTCGCATGACCTACAGTGAGCGCCCAGACACAACTGCAGCGACACGATAGTCGAGACGGGGGAGGGGGAGGGGGGCAGGCTGGCTGGCTGGCGAGAGAAGGCCTGGATGTAAGCCCCTTATGGGTCCCCACCAATGACCCGCCGCACCACATGTTTGGGAAGGAGATTGCAAAGCCGATCACGACAACTTTCCTCTATCCTTATAAAAGCCCCTTCACCTGGGCCGAAAAAAAAATAAAGTCAGTTCTTTAAAACAAGAACTAACTACTTACTATTTAAGACAGAAGCTAAAGTTGGGAAGACAAAACGAAAGCCGTGCATCAGACTATGAAACGAAGTACTACATGCGCCCTGAACAAACCTTGACAGTAACAAACTTGCGTCAGGAGCAACCAACAACGAGATAAGATTTACAAGACGAATTTCTACCGTGGCAACACCTCTCCTCAGTCACGTGTGCACGTACAGGCAATCCTGGCCTGACACCTACAAAGTAAACTCAATGAAATAAACACCTTTTTCTTGTAACGGCCATGACGTGTCATCTCTCTTGAGAAATAAAATTCAGACAAAAAAAAATTACACACACACACACACACACACACACACACACACACATATATATATATATATATATATA
>JAYMFT010155517.1:0-26562 GCA_038088735.1 Panulirus argus
TACAACTAGCACTAGGGTGGGGGGGGAGGGCTTCACTTCGCGACGTTACTAAGATAGAAATGTCACGCTGTGATCCCCCAAGATGGCTAGGATGACGTCATTACTCTGACGTCATCACCTTTAACTCCACTAGACATTTAAAACAGGCCCGGGGGAGGGATGGGGGGAGGGGGAGGGTCGCAGAATGTCAGAGTGAAGAGGGACGTGACTAAGCCTACACTAACCCAGGCTACAGTGAAAATTGTCGAGTGAGTGGGAATGCGGTACAAATATTACATTGTGATGCTGACACACACACACACACACGAACCCTCAGGACGCCAGCCTATATACAGATGTAGTCGTGGAATACCGTAAAAACTGATGACGTCACGTACGTAACACCTGGCTTTTGCCGGGGACACGTCGGAGTGCGGGAGTAGTTGACGAGCTCGCACGTAGCACAGTCACCCACGGCTGTTGTGTGAGACATCCTATGTATCGCTTTGGCATTAGATGTGGCTGCCTGTAATTTACAAAACCCTGTCCCAGTCCCACGTACAGTTATCAAGATGTGTAGAGCCACATGAAGGTTTGTGAATAATATATAATATATATATTCGCAGAATACGTTTTTGTCTGTTATGTTAAAGTCTTAGTCTGTCTTTCTTGGTAATCTGGGGTTGGACGTTATCACCCGGCGATAAACAGAAAGTGGATGTTGGAAGACTTTAAGGCCAGATGCCATGTTAACTGGCCAAAGACAGTTTGTGCTAAGGCTGCGTTTGGACCGGCGGCGGCGGAGAGAGACTGTTACAGTCTGACCTTGGTTGCGGGGGTGGGGGTGGATGGTAGTGGTGTTAGGGTGGGGGTAGGGGGCACCGCCACCTCCACTACGGCCCGACAGATCAATAGTGGTCACGAGCAGCGAGGGTGGTGGCTGGGGTAGGGGGGCCTACACGTGCTGGCTGGCTGGCTGGCTGGCTGGCTGCTGCGCCTCGCAAGACCAGCTGTTACCCTCCTCCCTCACAAGCCCACCTAAACTGCCGGCTGTCTCTGTCTACCTCGCCCTACTCTGTCCTTGCCCCCGTCCTGTTAACAGTCTAGGCTGCAACCTCTCTGCTGTTGACAGCGCCACACTTTTCCCTGTCCCAGACTGATGCTTTCTCACACGTTTACTATATTTTCCTCACTGTTTACTGTAATGCTTCCTTACCAATATGTCTTTTCCCTTACTGTTGAGTTTGTCTTTCCCAAACTCTTGTACTCCATTTCACCCTTACAGTTACCTGTTGTTTCATTTTATTGTAAACTACCTGTTGCTCTTGTACTGTTAGGTGTTTTGCTGCCGTATTCTCGACTGTTCTCGGCTCTCTCTTGTTAACCGTTTTACCCTTATTCTTGACCATCTCATCACCGACTACTTACTGATGCTCTCATGCTCCTGACCGTTACTTTTTTTGTTTACTTTTGACTCTATGCTCCTCTGTTATTGTAATGTAGCATTTTATTTTTGTCCCACTTGGAAACGATATCCTTATTTATTTCCTCTGCTGTACACTCAATTTGTTACTGAAATCTGTTATATCTGTATCTTGTCTTTATTTACGTCTTTTAAGTGGTGTTTGTCTTGTTATTTTCCCAACAACAGTGTCTCTTAGCAATTGTTATTTTGATAATTTTCGTCTGCATCTGTTGTTTTTGGCCGTCTCTAACTATGGATCATATTATTTGTTATTGCTGCTATAAATTGTTTTGTCCATATTGATTATATTATTGTCTGTATCCGTTGTAACCATCATATTTTATATACAATATTGTTTCTGTCGCTATGCAACTGTAGTTGCTTGTGCATTATCTTTATTAATGGTTATTGTTTGTATTTATCGTTGTTGATCGTTACTAATATCAATGCCCTTGATTATTGTTCACGTTTCTTGGTTTTATTATGTTATATATTTCAGTTTTTTATTCTTGCGTAGTTTTCCAACTGTCTCAAATTCTTGCTTTTTTTTTTCAATATGTTTCATCTTTCTACTATTATCTCCATCCCAGTTATTGTATAAACATTATTCATATCTGTCTCCTCTCTTGTCGTACCTCTCTCATTCGTGTCTATTTTTTAAGCATGTCATTTTTGCTAGTGCCTGTGTCTGTCATGTCAGGCGATGTGGCAAAAGCGATGTCGCTTTTTCCGTCGCCATTACACGTCAGCAGTGGCGGTTCGCATGTTCTTACAGGAACGCCAGCGATGGAAGCCACTGGAGCTGGCGGTGAGATAAGCCACCGCAGGTGGGCTGACGGATTTTGAAGGATTTTCCAAGTTGATCGACCCAGATTTACCCAACCTAACTTTGATTCGGTCAACTCCTCTCTATTTGTCTGGAGTTTGGAAAAAAATATATATTTTAACTTCAGAAATTTAACTCCTTTACAGAGTAAAGCTTTGCTCCTGAAATTTAATGTTACCTAAGTAAAACTTTGTCCGAAAAGTTGAACTTATTATAAAGTAAAATTTTAATTTCCAGAAATTTCACTTATTACAAAACTTTTTTGGCCGAACCTCACTAGACAGAACCAGACCGTTGGTTAGGTAAATAACACTGCCTCGAAGAAAGTAGCTTTTGTCACATTAATTTGAGATTGTTACCATCAGCAGCCTGACATCTCTCGGTCAGTACCACTAATTCCATTGTTGGTGTCTTTTTGAAGACCATATGGAGCGCCAGTGCTAGGAAACCTGCCAGTGCTGGCGTGTTCTAGTACCGCAGTTGCGCTGTTCCTCGGTGTCTGTTCTGAGTTCTTGTGTCTGTGTCGGCAGTCTTCATCGAAAACTGTCTGTTTCTCCTGTACTTGTCTGTCTCCTGTCAATTCTCGTCTCTGTCTCCCATACCCACCGAATCCGAGTGGCTGGTCATTACGAGGGTATACGTAGTTTCACCTGCTGGCCGGTGCATGTGGGGTCATACGGCTCATGCCAGCCGTAAACAGATGTAACACACTGCTCCCCCATGAAGGATTCTGTCCTGGAACATGCAACCTCTGTGCCAACGTTCGCGAAGATCTTTTTTCTTTTTCGTTTTTTTTTTCTCTCTCGTTTGTTCATTTAACGCTTGCTTGTGTTTCCTGTGCTTGTGCTTCCAATGTCCATGTTCTTCACGCATGTTTGCGTGGTGTTCCGTTTCGTTCCTTCACACAAGCCATTATCTCGTCATTTGTTTCTCTTTTGCTAATCATTCATTTTAGTTCGTTTCTGTCTTTTATTGAACAAATGTCTTTCTGTTTAGAGTCTGCGTGCAAGTTACAGAGGTGTGTATTAATTTTCCTTGGTGTTCCGTCACACGAGTTGATGATTTGTGGGTTCGCGGTGCATTTGTGTATATTTACAGGCAGACATAAATTACTGGGCGCAGTTTCAAGGGAATGCATGACGTGTGGAAGCAAGACAGTTTTTTTCAGTTTTTTTCCCAAAGGTTTCCTCGGAGTTGCTTGAAATTACCCCAGGCTTTCAGTTGTTCATCAGAAAGTTTTTAGACATAAGATAATTATCGTAAGTTTAAGAACAAATGAAAGGTTTTGCCGTAAGGTTAGGACTGCGGGAGGAAACGAGTGGTGTCTGTGGCGTGGACATTTATTTCTGGGAGGCTGTGTGCAGGAGAGTCAAGACTTTGTTCCATCTGTGTCCTCACAGGATACATGCTTTTCGGTACGTTTTTTCTATTTTATCCTCCTCTATTTTCTTTTTTTTTTTTTGTGCTAGACTTTTCTCTCTATGCCCTTTCTGCTTCATCTATCTCTTCATCTTCCTATTTTTTCGTGCACCTTTTTCTTCCTTTTCTTTACCATCACGCACATCCTCTTCCTTGTCTTTATCATTTTTTTAACCTGTTTCTTATCATCTTCCTCATCCCCTTATCATGACCATATCTTTCTCAGTTTCTCTCTCTGTTATCTTGTCATCATCTTGGTGGGAAAGGTATAGGTACAGGGGGTGTCGTACTTCCTGGTAGTGAAGATAAAGCTACAAGAAGGGGGTTATACTTTTCCATGTACTGAAGCTATATAGGAGGTTTCATTTCCCTTATTGTGAAGATATTCACAGGTTGGAGTGGTCATTACCTGGGCAATGAAGATATATACAGGGAATGGGGTTGTCATTGCCCTAGTAATGAAGGTATACAGGGGGCGGTCACTTCCTTAGTAGTCAATACCTGCAGAACTGGAGGTGGGTGGAGGTTCTGTACAGTTTTATCGTGAAGTATTTCTGAACCTTTCTCGGTGTTTATTGTGCTCTTTATCTGCCTCCTCCATTAACCTCTGTTGAAGACTACTCAGTTCAGGAGCTCGGCTGAGTTAAGATCGAAAATGGGGAGATAAATACACTATGATTTTCTGCAATATTAATTTCCGCATCAGTACTTTCCGTAAAGTTACGTACGCTATATTTTTACAGCCTGGGAAAAAAAAATGTGTTGTTGTGGTAAAGTTGAATTGGGTGGTAAACACTGCATTTTCATTTTGAGTTTTCATTTGCTACGCCTGTGGAGTCCCTTTTACAGGGAGGGACACTCGAGCTTGTGAATCTGCAGTTCTCAGTTAAGGTACACATTAGAGCTTCTTACTAAGTCTCTTGTGCGTTTTACCATGAAATGAACCTTTTAGTTAGGTCTGGTCTCAGCTGTGAGGTTACAAAAGCTCAAAAGCCATCGTAAGGTAAGGTCCCAGACTGAATTGTGGGGATATAGGACCTCCGAAAACATCACGCGTTACACATAAGGTAAGGTAAGGTCCCAGACCGAACTGTTTGAGTAGATGCCTCCGAAACCATCATGGGTAAGTTACACGTACGGTAAGGTTTGGTCCTAGACTGAACCGTACGGGTTGTAGACCCCGAAACCATCGTTAGTTAAAGTAAGGTAAAGTATATGTGATTGACAGCTAACAGGAGGTTAGCTGCGAGACAGCAGTAAAAATATCCCGAGTTCCAAATATCAGTAGTTGTAGAGACAGGATAGTAAAGAAGAAGACACTTGTCTACCCACCGCTCCCTCCGGCACACAGGTCGGCAGAAAATTACCCAAGGAGGAATACCATGTCGTACATAAACATAGGGTTCGTTGCCATGGAACGTTCCTAGGAAAGAGTAAATGGAAAAATAACGTAATTAACTACTGCAGCGGGATTCTGTGGGGCATAGGCTTAAATACGAATATCGGATAAAGAAAAAAGAGGAGGATTTAAATCTTGTGTTTATGCAATGCCGTAATGTGTGTTTTTCTTTCTCCACCAAGCTTATTAACTGATAATTGCCATCATTAAAGTATTTGTTGAGCCATTATTTAAAGGTACTGATAGTCTTTGCCGTGGCTGCTGGTGGTAGTTGATTCTAATGTTCGCCAGCTTTGCAGCTGGGGAAAAAGAAATGTCTTCTCATGTCATCTTCCGTCTCATTTCGTGTCATTACTCCTGGTATTTCCATCTGTATGTGAAGAAATAATTGTGGTACGTTCTCAGAATTCTTTAGTATTTTCAGAACTTTTACAAGATCTCCTGGAAGTTTGAGCTTTTTAGAGAAAATCGTTTCAAAACTTTCAGTCCTTCATAAGTTTTATATCCGAGCAGTGGAATGAGTGTTGTTGCTCTGCTTTGTTTTCTGTCTAGTTCCTCTTCGTCTTTATCGAATTTGGTGGCAAGGACTGAACAGTGTATTCTAGAAGGGGTCTAGCGAGGTCGATGTAAAGAGGAAGCATTATACACTTTGTTTTATTGTTTATAATTCCAGGTACGGTAATGTAATGTAGCCATTACGTGCTGTTGACATACGTGCGATCTGAGGGTGTACGCTTAAGGTAACAAATGTACCTCAGGTCCTGTCCAAAGGGTCCTACCATGAGGTCCTGTCCAGAGGGTTCTATTATGAGGTCCTTCCCATGGATCCTACCTAAGTCTGGTGCAAGATGTTACGAGTGTCCAGGGTCACCGGCGGAGAAAAGCCAATGAATATTTCTGTTACTGATGTCTGGAAAATAGAAAATCCTTGCTGCAAGGTCATTATTTATATTCTCTCCACTACAGAAATGACGGATTTCAACATGGAATTGCTCTCACGACGGTGGGTGTTGTTGAAGAGGCACGATGGGTGGAGTATTGAACGTTCAACACCCGTCTATACCGTTCTCGCATTACCGTCTCTCGTTCCGTTTCTCCGATTCCTCCGCTCAGGGGGGTATTTAGCGGCCGACGCGCCGTTCCGGAGATCGCAACGGTCCTACAGATTTTGAAGGTTTTCAACATATGATTTGTTCTCCGTTCGACTTGTGATGGATGAGTGACGTCACAAGTGGAGGCCAGACAGGGAGGGGTAAAGTGGCTCGTAGATAACTCTTGCTTATCTCGTGGATAATTCTTGTTTAGCCTCTGGATAATCCTTGCTTATCTCTTGCATAACTCTGGTTTATGTGATGGATAACTTGCTTATGTGACGGATCATTCTTGTTTATATGATGGATATCTCTTGTTATGTCATGGATAACTATTTCTCTTTGATAACTTGCTTTTCTCTTAAATAACTACGCTTCCTGGAGAACTTTGTTTATATCTTGGAGAACTCATGTTTATCTCAGGTTTTTATTGTCTTTATTCTTATAATTATGTTACGTTTCTTTATTTCTTATATTTTTGCTCCATTTCTTCATTTCTTGTGTCTTAATTTGACGATGCTGTTATTTCCGGTATTCATTTTCGCATCGCTGGTCGTTCCGTCGTTCTCTCTCATTGTGCGTCCTGTCTCCACATGTTTATGGTCATTCTTTCCCCTGACTCAGCGTCGTACCTCCACGTGTCTGTGGTCGTTCATTGCCCTCACTGTGTCGTGCCTTCACATGTTTATGGTCGTTCCTCCCCCTCACTCTGCGTCGTACCTGCACATTTGTGGTCGTTCATTTTCCTCTCTCTGAGTTAAGTCTTACTTCTCTCTCTCTCTCTCTCTCTCTCTCTCTCTCTCTCTCTCTCTTTCTCTCTCACACACATTATCTCTCGCTTTTCTCTCCTCCTTTCCTGTCGTCTTCCTTATTAAATTATTCACATGATTTTTCCAAGCGCGCTCTCTCATGCTTCTCTAACTCGCCTTCATTGTATGTGTGTGGAGTGCATAGACTGCAGGTGTGTGGGAGTGTATAGAGTGCAGTTGTGTGTGGAGTGCATAGACTGCAGGTGTGTAGGAGTGTATAGAGTGCAGGTGTGTGTGGAGTGCATAGACTGCAGGTGTGTGAGAGTACATAGAGTACAGGTGTTTAGGAGTGTATAGAGTGCAGGTGTGTGTGGAGTCCATAGACTGCAGGTGTGTGGGAGTACATAGATTACAGGTGTTTGGGAGTGTATAGAGTGCAGGTGTGTGTGGGGTGCATAGACTGCAGGTGTGTGGGAGTACATATAGTACAGGTGTGTGGGAGTGCATAGAGAACAGGTGTGTGGGAGTGCATAGAGTACAGGTGTGTGGAGTGTATAAAGTGCAGATGTGTCGGCGTGCATAGAGTGCAGGTGTGTGGGAGTGTATAGAGTACAGGTGTGTGGGAGTGCATAGAGAACAGGTGTGTGGGAGTGCATAGAGTACAGGTGTGTGGAGTGTATAGAGTGCAGATGTGCGGGAGTGCATAAAGTGCAGGTGTGTGGGAGTGTATAGAGTACAGGTGTGTGGGAGTGCATAGAATGCAGGTGTGTGGAGTACATAGAGTACAGGTGTGTGGAGTGCATAAAGCACAGATGTGTGAGAGTGCATAGAGTGCAGGTGTGTGGAGTGCATAGAGAACAGGTGTGTGAGAGTGCATACAGTGCAGTTGTGTGGGAATGCATAAAGTGCAGATGTGTGAGGGTACATAGAGTGCAGGTGCTTGGGAGTGCATAGAGCACAGGTGTGTGGGAGTGCTTAGAGTGCAGGTGCTTGGGAGTGCATAGAGTACAGGTGTGTGGGAGTGCATAGAGCACAGGTGTGAGGGATTGCTTAGAATACAGGTGTGTGCGGTTGGATAAAGTCCAGGTGTGTGAGAGTGCATACAGTGCAGTTGTGGGGGAGTGCATAGAGTGCAGGTGTGTGAGGGTACGTAGAGTGCAGGTGCTTGGGAGTGCATAGAGTACAGGTGTGTAGGAATGCATAAAGTGCAGGTGTGTGGGAATGTATAGAGTACAGGTGTGTGGGAGTGCATAGAGTACAGGTGTGTGGGAGTGCATAGAGTACAGGTGTGTGGGAGTGCATAGAGTACAGGTGTGTAGGAGTGCATAGAGTACAGGTGCTTGGGAGTGCATGGAGAACAGATGTGTGGGAGTGCATAGAGTGCAGGTGTTTGGGAGTGCATACAGTCCAGATAAGTGGGAGTGCATAGAATACAGGTGGTGGGAGTGCACAGAGTACAGGTGTGTGGGAATGCATAAAGTGCAGGTGTGTGGGAATGTATAGAGTACAGGTGTGTAGGAGTGCATAGAGTACAGGTGTGTAGGAGTGCATAGAGTACAGGTTTGTGGGAGTGCATAGAGTACAGGTGTGTGGGAGTGCATAGAGAACAGGTGTGTAGGAGTGCATAGAATACAGGTGCTTGGGAGTGCATAGAGTACAGGTGTGTGGGAGTGCATAGAGTACAGGTGTGTAGGAGTGCATAGAGTACAGGTCCTTGGGAGTGTATAGAGTACAGGTGTGTGGGAGTGCATAGAATGCAGGTGTTTGGGAGTGCATACAGTCCAGTTATGTGGGAGTGCATAGAGTACAGGTGGTGGGAGTGCGTAGAGTGCAGGTGTGTGGGAGTGCAGGTATGCAGCTTCTTGCGCCTCACTGACGGTAGAGGTAATGGGAGGATGATTCCCCCCCTCCCCTCGTCCCCTCCCCCCCACCCCTACCCTCCGAGTTCTCTGTGCACACGGGAAGAGGTCTTCCCGGTGCGCGTCCCCTCCTGAGGCAGGTGTCTTAGTGACGCCGTCTGACGTGAGCGGGGAGGAAGCGCTCCCCCGGGGCTTACCCTGTAGACAACGTGGTGGGAGGAAAGGGAGCTTTCCTGTCCCGATTTTAGAGTAGAAAGGATCAGGTCTCCCACCCCACGTACCGTGTAGAGAGAGGGAGGGAGTTCTCCAACCCCACGTACCGTGTAGAGAGAGGGAGGGAGTTCTCCAACCCCACGTACCATGTAGAGAGAGAGAGAGCGAGAGTAGCTCTCCCGCCAACGTACCGTGCTGGGGGGTAGGGATTATGACAGTGCCAACCACCTGCCCTACAGCTGGGGGAGGACCGTCTGTCACATCACCAACCTTACAGTCGAGGGTATAGCAGTGTTTTTCCTTCCTCGTCATTCACCTTCGGGAATGGTAGAGGGTTTTGTGGTGGGACGCCGCCGCAGCAGGAGGCGGGTTGGTTGGCCTCCTCCTTCACCACACGAGGCAGTGAGACGCAGGAATGTGGAGCTCGCCATTGTACTGGTGCCCATGTGTCGAGGACCCGGCCGCGGGTGTTGAGGGTGGCCCGCAGCGTGGTAGCTGGCCCTGCGACCCCGCCTACTACCTACCATCTCTTGGCTGGTCTGGTAAAAGACAGTTCGTTTACCTTTATTACTCTGGCCTGGTGCCACGGACGCCATGTGCCTTCGCTGCTTTATAGATATTAATTCGCTCTCGTCTGCCGCAAGAGTGTACGGAAGGGTTGTGAAAATGTAATGTAGGAGGAGGCCAACAACATGCCTGTATGTGTGTGTGTGTGTGTGTGTGTGTATGTGTGTGTGCGTGTGTGTTGGAGACTGCTTTATTTCACGTCTCTCGGGGAGGTACACACAGCTGAGGCTCCGGGGACCAGCTGGCAGCGTTTCCGGGTTATTTTTAAGTAGAGAACTAATTTAGGGCGGCGGTATGCACAGTTTTCTCGCCACATCACAAATGATAAAAGAGGATGAACAACTGGCACCCGGAGGGCCGTGGCACGGGGTGTGCCGGCCACGGGCAAACGAGGAAGAGGTCATGGAAACTAGTAACTGGAATTCATGAGGTCATTATGCGGATAAGAGGAAATTCGAGCCATTATCAGCAACGGCCAAGGCTTCATAAAGATACAGGATGGCTGGCAGTGTTGTGCCTTATCTTGGCCATCACATTCCTGACCTTCGATTGTAGGATACGTCATCACCTTAGTCGTGTGTGTGTGTGTGTGTGTGTGTGTGTGTGCGCGCGCGCTTGTGTGTCTACCAGGCGGCCAGCACATTGCCCTGGGAGGCGATTGGTCATGTGTATAGGAAGTCAGTGGAGGACAGTGTCTTTACATCCTTGCCTGTGGGTCCTGCGACTCCTTTCTCAGTCACCACTTACCCCTGGACTGTCCACCTCTCGTTGCTTCAGGATAGCCAGGCATACCACCCATGGGATATCCACCTTCTTCTCTTGTTCGTAAAATGCATTTCTCTTCTCAGATTTACTGCTAACACGAGTTACCAAAGTTTGCCGACAGTTCGGGGATGAGATTCTTCCGAATGCCGGAAATTATTCCCACGGGCCAGCTCTTGCTTGTATGCTCGAGACGCTCTGATAAGGATCTTTAGGATTTACTGGATTGGAGAGGCCGCAGAGAGTATGCGGCAGCGCTGCCGGCTTGCGAATGCCAGCAGTGGTGATGGGTGACAGAACTGCACGGGTCAGTTTGGCTGTCTGAAATGTGAGGAGGATGAAGATCCCTGGAATTATCAGCGAAACCACAACGACACAACCCTTGAACGCGATACGGTTCGACCCCTGATGACGACAATACGACCCTTGAGTATGATGGCCGAATCATCATACCCAAGGGTCGTACCGTTATGTTTATGGGTTGTACCGTCGTGTTCAAGAGTCGTACCACCGCAGTTACCCTTGATGTGGTGACCAGTGACTATCCAGACAGATGACGAGGGCTTAAGATTCCCTGTTATTTTACTATATGAACCGCCAGAACCGAACCACATCCTCGGTTCCCCAAGTTGGCAACAGACCTTGACGTGAATTGCCATCATCGTCGAACTCACCCCCAAGAAGCTTGTGGCCTTCCTGTCGATTATTGAGCCGTGTTGGACATGCAGGGGTGGGAGGTGGTGGTGGCGGCCGGAGGTGCTGCCGCTCCTGGCGCTGCCCCAAGTACAATAGTCGGTGGCTATTAGTGGTGGAGTTGAGGGTTCTGAAGGCCTCTTGCAGGGGAGGAGGCAGAGCTGGCGACCTTGGCTCTGGCTTCATTATATCAATTTTCTAGACTTATGTCTGTGAGAGACAGCTGTTGAGGCCGGCACCCCTTACGCTTCCTGCTAAAGTGATAGCAAAATAGTCGGGCTCTTCATCCTTTAATTTGATACATAAGATATACCATTTTAAACACTACATTACAAATGTTGATGACTGTATTAGATTTATAGATGTTTATAGGGGGCACGCAAGTATAAGAATACATGTTATTTTATGTAGGTTGGGTAAGTGTAAGTGTTGGTAGCAGCACAAATGATGATAGTAAGTTAAGTGAGGCAGGGTTACTGGCTGGCCGTCTGAGGGTTTTGTTGCGGTATTCATAGATCTGTTGGACACCAGCTCCTTCCGGCATCTTGGTCATCCCGCTGCCCTGGTCGCCGCTCTCAGTCCCAGCCCTGGCCGCTCCCAGCCCTGGCCACTCAGAGCCTCTGTTCCCGCCCTTCGTCGGCCCCCGTGGCGTCAGGGTTGGTCATATGTTCCGCATCCGCCATTACCACCACTGGAAGGGAGATAACGACTTCTCATCCCGTCAAGTATGCCACGATATCCTCGGACCCTGGTACGGTGGATCCTCTGGTAGAGGCTTATCTCACGTGCTGAAGATAATACAGAAGAGTTGGTATCTACAGATAAGCTGTGGCCGGGTAGTGGGACGTGGTAAGCACGGACTGGGCTCCGTCTTACCAGTTGGTTGCACCTCTTGCTCTGTCTGCACAGATGAAGTCTATGTCCCTGTGTGTGGCAGTGGCCTCTTTGATGCCCCCGGGGTCCGTGTGTGTAAGTTTGGTTCGGTCATTTGATGGTAAACCGTTATTCCTGTAAATATTAGGGTTGAAACCCCCCCATCACAGGAACCTCAGAGACATGAAGACAAACACCCAGAAATAAAGATGGAATTCAGTGATGGATAAAGTTGACAGAAACGGAGACTAAGTCAACAGCGAGGAGGGACGAGATGTAACTCCCTCAACGCGACAGTTTAAACCCTTGAGGCCGGCGACTAAATCCTTCAGTAGGATGACTTTAGCCACCGTGCTGTAGGTTAAGTTGTCGTGCTCTTAGTCATAAACAGTGTACTGTACCTGCGGGATATTTTTACATCACATGACTAAACTAACTTGAGGATAACCTTCACGCCTTGTTAACGAGAGATGCGGACCACAGGGAACCCGCTTGGCTGTGAATATTTATATAGAATAAATCCTCCAAAACCACTTACCATTCGGTCTTTAACAGACTGATGTGTTACAGAGTTATACAGATGTTTGCGTGTTGGGGGTGGAGGTGGGGGGGGAGATGTGTCTTCACTAGCACTCCATGCTGGGGGTCGCTTCACTTAGGAACACACACACACACACACACACACTGTAGCTGAACTCTGAGTGGCCTGTAGGATGGGCACATCAGAATACCCCCCAGTCTCTTATTGTCTCTGGGTTATCGTCTGACGCAGTTATAGGTAACTTCCAGGATTGGTTTGTTGTGCTAATACTGGAAAGTTTTGGTCTTAGTTTTATTTATTTCTTCCACAGATTTTTAAAGGAAACATCGAAGATGGTAATAAAAGGACGACTTTGTGTAATAACACTCCTTTTAAGCCCTAGAGCACGATGGTATGACCCTAGAGCACGATGGTTCGACCCATGGATAATGATGGCCCGGCTGTCATAGAGGTGTAAGGTGTACATTTACTGAAATGTATGTGTGAGTGGTTTATCAAATGGTGCGTAGAAATACTGTACGTTGCTTTAGAAAGGGAAGTAGCGCAACTAGGCTAAGGGCTGTACCCCAGTGTACCTCAATGGGATGACTCGGCCCTCGCCCCAGCAGGGGATCGTGGGACTCCGCTGGAACCAAGTGTGTTAGTTCAGAGGTAACCTTTTCCCCTTGGACTGCACACGGGACTGGGTCGCTCGCTATCCAGAGACCTTTAGCTCTGACATTTGAACTATGACTCTCACACTTAAACTTTTGAACTTACATTTTGAACCTAAAAAGACATAATTTTTTGTTTTTAGCTTTTTTTAAGTCGGTTTCAATTGCATGCTCTCAAACCTACTCTCTCTCACCTCCCCAGCATAACCTACTCTCATCTCCCAGCCCGACCTACTCTCAGCCCCCAGCCCAACCTTCTCTCAGCCCCCATCCAGACGTCTCAGCTCCCAGCCCGACCAACTCTCAGCTCCAAGTCCGACCTACTCTCAGCCCCCATCCCGACCTACTTTCATCTCCCATCCCGACCTACTCTCAGCTTCCAGCCCAACCTACTCTCAGCTACCATCCCGACCTACTCTTAGCTCCCAGCCCGACCTACTCTCAGCTCCCAGCCAGACCTACTCTCAGCTCCCGGCCCGACCTACTCTCAGCTCCCAGCCCGACCTACTCTCAGCCCCAGCCCGACCTACTCTCAGCCCCCATCCCGATCTACTCTTAGCTCCCAGCCCGACCTACTCTCAGCCCTTAGCCCGACCTACTCTCAGCTCCTGGCCAGACCTACTCTTAGCTCCCAGCCCGATCTACTCTCAGCTCCCAGCCCGACCTACTCTCAGCCCCCATCCCGATCTACTCTTAGCTCCCAGCCCGACCTACTCTCAGCCCCCAGCCCGACCTACTCTCAGCCCCCAGCCCGACCTACTCTCAGCTCCTAGCCAGACCTACTCTTAGCTCCCAGCCCGACCTACTCTCAGCTCCCAGCCCGACCTACTCTCAGCTCCCAGCCCGACCTACTCTCAGCCCCATCCCGACTTACTCTCAGCTCCCAGCCCAACCTACTCTCAGGTCCCAGCTCGACCTGCTCTCAGCCCCCCAACCCGACCTACTCTCAGCCCCCAACCCGACCTACTCTCAGCCCCCAGCCCGACCTATTCTCAGTCTCTCGCCCGATCTACTCTTAGGGTACAGTCTGACCTTCTTTCCGAAGGATATTGGTATTACCAAAAGGGTAGTTACGATGGAAGTTTTGTACGGTGTCCTGGCATCCTATCTAGGATGGCTCCTGGATAACCTGTCAAGGACGGCACCCTGGCACCTGGCAGGTCATAAATCTACGGTGGCGGGTCTCGCTGCCCGTGATACCATCAGCCCACCACCACCACCTTCCTGCTGGACGACCGTACATCTTATCTTTTATTAAGGTCCGCCGTCATGCACCTCGCTCACCTCCACGTCAAGGGCCGGGCTGGGGGTGCTCGCTAAGGTCCGCTGGACCTTTCCGTCGAGAGCCGGGCTGGGGGATCTTGCCAGGGTCAGCTGTACGTTGCCCTTGGGTCCGACGGTCCTGTCCTTCGGCACGAAGGGGCGGCCATTCGGCACGTAGGTACGGCCCTTGTGCATGACACACGGGTCTTCGGTGTGATGACCTGGCCACTGACGTGACTGTTAGAGGAGGATTAGCTTGGAGGTCAGGCCGTCTCACCCAGGGGTCGTACCGCCGCCATGCTGAGGGTCGTATGGTCGTGGTGTCGTGCGTGGAGGATGTGGAGGATGCAGATAACTCTGAAATGCTTATGGAGATGATGATAGATGTTTGTTTAGGTTATAAAATGGATTTTACTGATACGGTCTCTCCTGCTGGCGATGTCCTTGTGTGTGTGTGTGTGTGTGTGTGTGTGCGTGTAATGCTGGCGGACACTTTACCTCCGCCACAGATGGCACTATAGGGAGGTATAGTTCTTGTGAAAAACCAGCACCTCTGTGCTATTCGTATTGCTGGTAGATCTTTGTTTGCCCTACAGCTCTCCAGGTGTCTCGGCCAACCGCTTTAAATACAAACCTCTGAGTATCGCAGACATCTGATGTATGTGACACAAGACAAGAGCCCCCTCTATTGTCCCCAGTGGCAAATTGTAAGCCGCATCTGTCGCGGAAGGGAGAGGGCGCGGGCCAATAGTGTTTTGTGTTGTTGATGTAACCTTCGGTTACAAGAAGATGCCACAAGAACAACAACTGAGCATCTCTCCTCCCATTAGAGACTGTCTGGCGTATAAAAGCTTGTGTCCTCATCCTCAAGGCAAACTTAAGGTTACAAGACATTATCCTTGTTTGTGCAAAAGCGGTCCGACTTATCAGCTGTCCTAGGCTAACATGAAAACTTGAGCCACTTGCCCTACGCCGCAATGTTGGTTCACTTTCCTTCTTCTATAGGTATTACTTTGGTTTTTGCTCCCGAGAGCTGGATAATTGTGTGCATCCACCACTAACTAGATCACGCGATACTTGGAAAGCTGGTGCGTCACATGATTACTCTGGAGCCATTGGCAACTTAAGGGTGTGCCGTTTTGATAACTGTTTCTTTCCGTACACGTTGAAACTTTGGAACTCTTTACCCTCTCCCAATGACTATGACCCGGCACATTTCAAAAGGCTGGATTTTCACTTCCAAAATTCTTAAACACTTTCCCTTGTCTCTTCTTTTTCCCTTTTATTAATCTCTCTGTGTGTCAATTAAGGCCCGGCCGTGATGTGGACTTTTATCCGTGACTGGAGCCTCCAATGTAAAAAAAAAAAAAAAATGTACCTCTCTGTCCCTGACCTTCGGTCTGTTGTAATCAGTTATGGCCGCCCAGTTGGTACTAGCGTAGCTTATCTCTCTGTATTAGATGGTGTTTACTGCTCCTTACTTCCCTCAAGAGCACGTGCCAGTCTATGGACTAAAGGAACTGCTGTGTTGTGCGAGTTTCCTTGACCTCTTAATCATGATGATACGACCCCTGTGTATAATGGTCTGTCCTTCGACCTGAGCCACAGGGTCAGGTCAAATGCCACGCCACCACACCTGAAGGTCGTGTCTTCGTGCTCGAGGGTCGTAACGTCGTATTCAAGGGGTCAACCGCGTTATATCTTTTATTTCTATCCCAGGGAGAGGAGCAGCCTCTGGAGGTGGTAAGAGGTACGAGGGAGGGGATGTGAGGCGGTGTGAAGGAGGGTAATCGCCGGACGTAACACAAAAGGAACCATTAGAGAGAACCTGGAGTCGCCCGCCGCCCCCTGCCTCCCACTTCTCTTTATGGTGGCTCTTTGTTGCCTAGGTCGGGGGAGGAGGAGGCTAACCGGCCACACCTACAGCTGATGTGCACTTCTGGCGCTCACCCACCTGGCCTACCTCACCCACCTGGCCTGCCTCACCCGCCTGGCCTGCCTCACCCACATGGCCTGCCTCACCCACCTGGCCTGCCTCACCCACCTGGTCTGCCTCACCCACCTGGCTTACTTAGCGTTGGCCTGGCTCAACCTCCCCGGCTTACCTCACTTACCTCGTTTCACGAAATGACATTCCTCTGAAAGAATCCATTGCACAGCAGTCTTCCCTCAGAGAGAGAGAGAGAGAGTGAAAGAGTTACGTAGGTACACATGGACCCAAGGTCAAAGCGATTTAGCCTGGCCTTAACACTACTTAAAAAAAAAAAGTACAATCCCCTTAAAAGCTGTAGAAGAAAAGGATAGGAAAGCAAAGGCTCTCGTACCACCCTTCACTCCCCCGGCAACAGAGAGAGAGAGAGAGAGAGAGAGAGAGAGAAAGAGAGATTACTTATAGGAGACAAACCATCGGATACCAACAGGAAGTCATGGCACTGTACCGCATGAGCACGTTAATCCGACCCTTGAGTAATGACGGTACTGTCCTTGAGCACGACGGGACGACCCTTGAGTTATGACGGCCTGCTATCCGACTTGACCTGAAGGTTTAGGCCAAAGGTCAAGGTCAGAGGGCTTAGGTTTAATTCAGACTCAGGTAGCAATCAGGCGAGCTTGGAGATCGTCCCTTGGTGGTCAATGGTCCGTACCGTCGTGCTCCGGGATTATTGTTGTACCCTCGGTGCTGCAGGCGATTATTGAAGGCCAGCCCGACGCTGATAGCCATTAGCCAGGTGGACCAGGAGACACCAGCACCACCATCCTCGTGATGGTGGTGTCAAAGGGTCGATAAGTTTGCCGTGGGTGCGACGGACGATGATGATGCCGCCCCCTCGCCTCTCACCTCTGTCTGGCGGGATCACTTCTCAATCGATCTCGAGAGGAAGTTGCTGTCGGCGGCCCGGGTGAGGGAGGATGTGTGGCTGGCCGCAGCCTAGTGTGTGTGTGTGTGTGTGTGTGTGAGTGTGTGTGTAGGTCTTGCCACACTGCCCGGGGTGCTGCAGCGAGAGGAGGAAGAGGCGGAGGCGGACGAAAAATGGGTCTGCCTGTATTTTGTGCCCTTCTCGAAGATGAGGCGCACCAGCTGTACGTGTGGGGTGGTATTAGGTGATGGTAGACCCTCTCTCTCTCTCTCTCTCTCTCTCTCTCTCTCTCTCTCTCTCTCTCTCTTTCAGCAACACTGGATTGTCTCGAGCCCTCGCAGTCTGAACACGGCAGACGGTGACACTCTGACCTGTTCCTGGCGAGGACAGAGGCCGCCACTGCCTAGTGAGCGTGACGCCTCGCGTGATGTCCCCACCGTCACGCCTGCGAAGCGTGACGGTCGCCCCGTGTGACGTCCTCAACGTCACACCCGAGGAGCTTGACGCCTCGCGTGGCGTTCTCATCAGGCAGGGGTACCACAGGGGCTGATCCAACTAAAACATATCTGCCAACATTAAACCCCTTGAGGCACGACGGTACGACCCTAGAGTACGACGGTACGACCCTTGAGTACGACGACGGTACAACCCTTTGGGTAAGATGGCCTGGCCCTAAGGGTCAGATCAAAGACCAGGCCATCATGCATAAGGGTCGCTCCGTCGTGCTCAAGGGCCGGACCGTCGCGCAGGGGTGAGTATGACCCTACGAGGGGCGTCACCAAACACCTCCCACGAACACTGCCACTGTGGAGCATCTCTACCACCTCAGCCACAAGTAAGGGGTGGCGTAAGGACGTGGTGCTCTTGAAACAGTGGTCCGTACAAACCCAGAGGGACCAGATCATGGCCATTAGTTTGTGTTCTCTCGGCAGAAGTAACACAGAAGGAGTGCAGGGTTCGAATCCTAGCCCCAGGGGTGCAGATGTCGAGTCCCGGCCCCAGGTCGACTTGTATATCTAATAGACGGTCAATAACGGGGTTGTCTTATCCTTAATCCAACTCCGGTTTAATGCTCTGCATTCACTAGTACCTTTTACTGGGGTTGGAGTCCACCCCAACCCCAGCTTAATGTTGTACATCAGTATGTGCTGGGGTTGGTGCCCATCCTCATCTTAGCTTGAGTTGTACGTCAGTCGTAACAGGTGCTGGGGGGGGGGGGTCCAGTAACGCTGTGACAACGGCAGATATGTGTGATGACATCAGCAGGGAGAACAGGTGTAGAGAAGGCCACTCCGCGACAGCTGAAGGCACAGGTGGTCAGCCTCTCAGCTTCACCAATACAGCTGAAGTAAATGTATTGTGTGGGTATCCTGAGGGATATAGAGGAGAGAAGGGATTCGAACAGCAACAGACATTGGATCCCTTCCGAGCCTGTTTGTGGTGGTGGATGGTATCAGAAACTCACAGATTAGTGTGGTAAAAGTTAAGAGACATACAGATAATTCAAAGAGAATAATCTGCAAGCTGTCAGTGTGACTAAGGAGGCGCAAATAATGTAAGTCGTGAACTTGAAGCGAAGTATTTATAAAGACTACTCTTAAACGTATCTTTAGTACTGCTTTCAACCACCCCAGTTGGTAAATAATTCCATATGTTATCAATCCTGTTGAAGAAAAAGTACTCCGCCTTATTCGAGGTCAAACGTTTTTCTCAGCTAACTAGATTCAAGTCGTTTAGTCGGCTCTCCAAGGATTTGTTTCTCAGTCCGAGGATCATCTTGGTGACTCGACGCTGAAGGGTGACCACAACTGAACACAATATGCATCAACGTGTCCAGCGATACCATTTAGCGTGTGGTCTCCTTGAGCACGAAGTTATGACCCTCGACCACGACAATGTGGCCTTAGTCTCCGATGGCCAGGCCCTTGACTTGACCCTTAAGGGCATCGCCAAATACGCAACCATGGTGGGGTCTTATTCTGATCGTGTTACATTAACGGGTCCTGCACACTCAGTCGACTTTCACCATAGTGGGAGAACCTGACTTCGTGTGGTATGAAACACCTTGGATATACATACATAATGGCCCGCTCCGTGAACCCTAAAGTGGTTGTGACAGTACTGGCGTACGTGTGTGTGTGTGTGTGTGTGTGTGAGGTCATTGACCCCGAACCTTTGGGTTGGTCGGTTGCGTGTAGTGAAGTGGATAGTACGACACGGCCGGCTCGTGGCTATCAAATGAGAACAGTCCGGGAGCAGTTACAAGGTAACGTTATGAATACCGTGAATATGTATGCGTATATGAGCTCAGCCGGACCTAAGTACTGCAAAGTTAGGTGGAGACTAATACATGAGTTAGACAGTTTACAAATTCTCTCTCTCCTTTTGTGGCCACCAATTTTTTTCAGTCATAGTATTTCCTTTCCCTTTTTCTTTAACATTTATCTAAGAAAACGCAATATTTCTAGGATCTTCCCTGAAATATTCATGTAATCACTGGTCGTTTAACTTGCATGCAAATTTTTTGTTTTTACTGTCTTGTGCAAACTCTTGCTCCTCGTGACATTAGAATTTCATTTGTCCGTCGCTCGCCCACACGACCAGCCTGTGTGTGTCATATTTATATTTCAAACCAATGTCAACAGTCCAACGGGATTAACTACCACGGTATCATCTTCAAACTTAGAGCGGCGTTTGGTGGACTTAGGCTGGTTGGTGAAGAGCCTGGTGCTCCCTCGCTCTGTCTACCCACCTTAGCCAGCCCGCCTCCCCCACCCCTGCCAGCCTGCTTCCCCCACCCTAGCCGGTCTGCCTGCTCCACCCTAGCCAGCCTGCCTCCCCCTCACCCCAGCCAGTGTTGGTGGTGGGCCGCGCCCTCCCCTGCCTCATAATCATTAACACTGGCTCCCAGTGTTATCTTGACTAATATACTTTTTCCTTGTTCACTGCCATATTTTTTTCCTCGTTAATTCGATGTTTAGAAGTATTTGTGTTGACAGATTTTTTTCTTATACGCTATCGTAATAGTCGTCTGGTAGGATATGTTCAAGTTAAATCCATGAATATTTTTTTTTTACTTTTTTATAGTATTATTTATTTTCTCAGAGAACTTTTAGAAATTGTTACACATAAACGTATTTTTTATCGTCTATTAATGGTAAGAAAAATCACATAGGGTGTGACGTATGTGCTGGGGTCACAGCACATGACCCACTCCTGTCGTCGCAGTTACAGTCGTTGACTGATTGGGTACGACTTTACGACCCTTGAGCACGACGGTACGGCTCTCGGGTATGACGACCTGTTCTTTGACCTTAAGAACTCGAAAAAACGGACTATCATATCTAAGGACCCGTGCTATCCTGCTCAATGGTCCGTACCGTCCCAGTCAAGGGTCAGTGCCTTCCTACTCAAGGGTCTTTACCGTCCTGCTCAAGGGTCAGTGCCTTCCTACTCAAGGGTCTGTACCGTCCTGCTCAAGGGTCAGTGCCTTCCTACTCAAGGGTCTGTACCGTCTTGCTCAAGGGTCAGTGCCTTCCAACTCAAGGGTCCGCACCATCCTGCTCAAGGGTCCGTACCGTCCTACTTAAGTGTCCGTACCGTCTCGCTCAAGGATCCATACCGTCCTACTTAAGGGTCCGTACCGGTTTGCTCAAGGGTCCGTACCGTCCTGAGTGGTCGTCCTTTTTGATTTAGTAGCTTTCCTGAGCATGGTCGCTGGTTTGTGTCCACCTCTCGGCAATTGTCCATCCCTCCACCTCCCCACAACAACCACTCCCCCACCCCACCCCATGTGGTCCGTGTCATAACAAGGGATATTTCATTGTTTATCGTTCCCAGTGACATTTGCTCAAAATGTCACACTCTGATAATTGCAGCGAACTGTCATTCTGTTTAGTCTTTCTTTTTTTTTGTGTGTTTTAGTCAGTCCAGTTCACTTCACAACAGAGGGTTTCCAAATGTACCTCTATGAGACTTTTGATGTAGACCTTGTGATATAATCGTATCCTGATAACATCAGATGATAATTAACATTAGATAATTAACGCCTGGAATCTGAAGATTATCAGGGATAATTACTCTAATCAGGGGGTGTGAGGGTGAGGGGTGTAAACAGAGATGTTGGTGATTTTCAAGCCTTGACATGTTGAAGACTTTCAAGTCTTCAGGTGTTGGAGACACTCAGCTCTTGATGTGTTGGAGACCCTTAGGTCTTAAGGTGTTGGAGACTATTGGGTCTGAAGGTGTTGGAGACTACCGGGTCTTTAGGTGTTGGAGACTGTCGGATCTTGAAGTGTTGGAGACACTCAACGTTTGAGATGAAGGAGATTATCGGGTCTTATGGTGTTGGAGACTACCGGGTCTTAAGGTGTTGGAGACTATCGAGTCTTGAGGTGATGGAGACACTCAGCGTTTGAGATGTAGGAGATTATCGGGTCTTAAGATGTTGGAGACTATCGAGTCTTGAGGTGATGGAGACACTCAGCGCTTGAGATGTAGGAGACTATCGGGTCTCAAGGTTTTAGGGACTCAAGTCTTGGTGGACGGGGCGAGGGGAATGGGTGGTTGCGGACTCTCAGATCTTGAGGTGTTGGATGGAGACTTTCAGGTGTTGGTGATTCTCAGGTCTTGACATATCTAAGACTCAAGTCTTCAGGTGTTGGAGACTATTGGGTCTTACGGTTTTGGAGACTCAAGACTTGAGGGGTCGCAGACTCCTAGATCCTGACTTGCTGGAGACTCTCTTGTCTAGAGGTGTTGGAGATTTTGGGATCTTGAGGTTTCGGAAACTTGCAGGTCTTAAGTCTTGAGGTGTTGGAGACAGGTACTGAGATGTTAGAGACTCTCAGGTCTTAAGGTGTTGGTGACTTTCTGGTATTGAGGTGTTGCAGACTCTCAGGTCTTGAGGTGTTGGAGACTCTCAGATCTAAAGATGTGGAGACTCTCAAGTTTTAAGGTGCTGGAGACTTTCAGATCTTGAGACGTTAATGGGCGAGCCAGTCCTAGTGATGTAGGCAGTGACCTCCGACCTGGGGAGTGCCCTGGGTGGGTGGGAGGACGTGGCCATGCTCCCCAGGTCCTCCCGTCCAGTGTCATACCATATCCAAAGATCGTACCGTCAGACTCGAGGATCGTACTGTCGTGCATACGGGTTAAGTTCCATGAAACTGATACAGGACGAGTACGGCCTGGACACGATGATATATCTGACAAGGGACTTTACCTCTTACCCAGGGGAGGTGAAGACAGGGACGCCAGAGGAGTTAATGCCTCCTCCAGCGTACAGTAGTGCTGGAAAACCACGTTTCCCTGCATGGTAGTGCAGTGGGTAGCGGCGGGGCTGCAGAGTGCTCACAGGGACCTCTCCTGAGTGAATGACGGAACAGTGTGTAGGTGGTTGGTGAAGCCACTCACAGTGGTACTCCTCCAACAGTGTAGTGGTATTGGTGGTGGTTTTGTTGGAGCCACCCTCGCTGGCCCTCCCACAACAGTGTGTCGTTGGTGATGAAGCCATTCAGATTTCCCCTCCAACGGTAGTGTAGTGGCGGTACTAGTGGAGATACTCACATTGCCTCTCCAACAATGATGTGGTAATCGTGGGACGCTGATCCTCCCCGCCACAAGCAGTTTGGTGGTGGCCATGGAACCACTGACTTTGCCTTTCCATTCAGCATTGTGGTGGTTGATTGCGGAACCCCTCACACTACCTCGCCGTCAGTAGGGCGATGGTGACGATGGATCCATTCACACTGCCTCTCCACCATCAGTGTGGCGGTGATGGGAGTCTTGGGCAAGCACTTTAAACTTCCTGGTTCTTGTTTGTCTTCTTAGGTTGGTGTCATCTGGGTGCACTTGGACTGTCCGATTTCGCCCTAGGAATATCTATCGTCAGTTTCTGTAATGCTTGTACTCGTATTGTTGTTTCCATATCTCAGTTTACGTACATGTCTCTGTGGCTGTCTTTAACTCTTTGTCTGTATATATTCATATGTGTGCAAATGCACTTCTGCTTAAATATACTCTCAACTTGGATTGTTTATATTGTGATCGTCCTGGAAAATAAAGTATTCTTCAGGGCAGGAAGCAAGCTGCTTCGGCACTGGGCTGGTACCAATGACCGGTGTGGGACGAGACCGAGGTGCAGCAGCTTTTGTTGTTCTGTGTCGTGACAAACAGCGGCTGTTCTCCTGTTCCGCCTTGGCGACCAGCACAGGTGGAGGTGTAGGATGCGCACTTGCTGCTGGAGGTGTAGCCATTGGTGGTGGTGCGCGATGTCGGGTGTGCGTCAGTGTCAAAGGTCCGTCGGTTCTAAAGATAACTCCTTATCTTCCGCTTGACATGAGTGGAATTGAGTTTTCTCGAGTGTAAGAGTGGAGGAAACTATTCATACCGGATTTGCATAATGCAATATACTCCTGGGAGGGTACACGGAGAATGCTGCTTATTTAGAGTCAGCCAGCCTGGCTACAAAGCAGCATTACCCGCCTCAAATTTCCACCATTCCTCGTAAGACACAGTGTCAGGTTCATCCAAGAGACGTGATTTCCACTGGTCACGCCAAACATTTTCAAGGAGCTCGTATTTTCACACGCGCGCCCACTAGCTGAGGTGCAGAAATGGGTTCACAGCTCTTCTGTGCTTGTTATCGTTACGATAACTCGTTTACACTCATGGCGAGTGGATGTTACTTGCCTTGCCACAGCCTCGATCAAGGAATGAACACGAGTTGTTGTCTGCACCCGCCAGGCGGTATGTTCACGGGTCCACAGACAGGGAGTCAACCTCGTCGCGCCCCTGTCATGATATATTGCCCACCATACTTTTGCCATCCAGTGATTCGGTCGCATATTTTCCTATGGGACTGATCTGAAGGTAGTACTTAGAGAATGACTGTAAATATTTCAAGGTCTTCAGTTTGGCAGTGGATCCACAGTGCCAGTTACTGTGAGGGACTGACTGTTTGTATAACAACGCAAACCTAGGGTTGAAGTTTGAGGCCTGAGTTTATCCCATTGTTACCATGAGATCTGAGCCAGAGTGGTGTTGGTGCAGGTCGCATTTGCTCCCATTCAGGTGAGCGATCATTAGCGCAGTGTTGACAACGGTGCTGATAATGGCCTCATTGGTGCTGCTGGGGAGCTAGAAAGGCCTTTAGTTGTGGACTCCAGTTTATCTCCTCCCACGTTTGTATTCCATCAGCCAGGGAAGGTAATCAGTAAAGTAGGTGAGCTGAAGCCCCATTGACAGATTAGTCTCCACATCGTTGGCGCTGCGGGATGGAACGATGACAGCGATAGCGGCCCTGGCTCGGGTTCGAGTCCCAGAACAAGTAGTTGCTTACAGGTAACTCAGTTGCTCAGCCTCCCAGCCCTCTGGCGGCAGTCGATGAATGCGTAGCTAGCGTAAGCCTCCCGCCTTATTACCTCAGCTACCACCACCTCTCTTCAGCCATCCCTCGCCTTCCACAGCGACGTTGCTTCTGTCTTGTCTTTTCTTGTTATCATTTCTATCGCTGTTCTGTATTTGTTGCCGCCTTTTAATCCTAGATCCACAACACGCGACTGACAGCTTTCTCTTGTAGTTTCTGCGTGGAGGCCAGCCATATACAGCCCTACCCGTCACCCCTCCAGGGGCGTACCAGTATTCCCCGGCTACTGTACACGGCTGCCTCACAGCTCTCAGGTCTCGTCCGGTAAAGTGGAGATTGAGCAAGCCATCGTTCTTGTTAAAGGAACGCTGCTTTGGGTCATAGCTCTTCTATAGCAAGATGTTGGGGTTTTTATGAGTCTTGTGTTCAGTATGACGCCACTCGCCCCCTACCATGGCACTGATCAGAAACAAATCGAGTGAAAACATTAATGTGTTTCTCTTCTGCTTGCTTTAGTGCAAGCTTGATGGTTGTGTTTCTCTGGGGTTCACCTTCAGCAGCTGTTGATGTTCCGTCTTAGTCATTGGCTAACGGCAGACACCAAGGTCGTCCAGCCACATGTGTTGGTATTAAGTTCCAGTCGCTGTTCATCGAAATGGTCTTCGTCAGGATGAGGACTGCTGCAGGTGTTGAGTATAGTGGGGATGTGGGGGTGAGGAATGAGTTGTTCTTTCATTTTGATATTAAGTTTGTCATGGTTGTCTGTTAAGACTATGATTGTCAGTGGTAAGTATTCTATTGTATGTCACTGTCATCACTACCAGAGGATATGTCTTCAGTAATTTTGATGTTCTTCGTGCAGGTAGTTGACATAGAAGTTAATTCCATCCCACTACCACACGTAGCGTTATGTGGGACATTAGTGCGTCCTTACCTCCTCTTCTCTCGTATTTACACCATATGTTCCCTGGAGGATACGAAATGATTAAATTTCGGGGATGGCGGGTGCATAGATTTGCATATTGATGAGGAAAACTTTTATTTTTTTCAGTGCTGTAACTCAGGAGTGTTGAATAATGGGAAATTGAACTTTATAACATGCATTTATTGGACACAGATTAAATATCATGATATACATATATATGTGCAAATTGATGAGTTTATGAGTTTTAATCCTAATATGAATCTCGTAGTGAGACATTGAGCCACGGCAATGGCCTCTTGTTGATTCTGTGAACGAACTCACCCATGAATCGACTGAAGCTTCCAGTGGTCATGACCATCACTGGCCAGGGTTGTTCTCGTGTTTCCTGCATCTCCCTTGTGGATCTCCCACCGTGCAGCACTTTGGGTCCGATATACCTTACCTCCTGCCACTCTGCACAGCTTGGATCTAGTTTAACTTACCTTCTCACTACTTGGGTCAGGTTTAGCTTACCCCCTCCCACTCAGCACAACTTGGGTCTTGGTTTAGCTTACCCCCTGCCACTCTGCACAGCTTGGGTCTGGTCTAGCTTCCCTCCTCCCACTCTGCACTCCGCGGTCGTATCACCTGCGGAAGAGGGCAACTGGGTGTGTAGGGTGAGGCGGACGGTGGCGGGGCAGGGCCCTGGGAGTAGCAGGCAACTCTTTATCCTTTGCCATTGGAAAATTAACGTCTTGAAAAATAGAGGAGAGTTTGGGAACATGTTATTTCATTATTCCTGTGAGATATTTGGATATTTTACGTACTCGTCGGTAACATTACAGATCATCAGTATATAGACGGAAGTGGATATAGTGTGTGTGTGTGTGTGTGTGTGTTCCATAATGATGTGTTATTATAAGACATGTTTGCGACCAGAGTTGCCGCAATGGTGAACCCATAGATGTGAAACTCTCTCTCTCTCTTTACAGGTAAGACCGGTGATCTGTCCAGGATGGTGACCAGTGAGACTGTGAGTAGTAAGCCCCTCTCTCTCTCTTTCTTTAAATATATATATA
>JAYMFT010155518.1:0-12530 GCA_038088735.1 Panulirus argus
GATGTCAAAGCAACAGGACGATAGTTAGAGGGGTCAGAACGGTCACCCTTCTTAGGGATGGGATGTATCAAAGCATATTTCCAAGGAGAAGGAAAAGTTTTTGTTATTCAACAGAAGCGGAACAGACGAGCAAGCACATGTGCAAGTTCAGAAGCACACTCCTTTAGTACATGGGGATGGATGACATCAGGACCATAAGCCTTGCTTATGTCCAGACAGAAATGTGCTTTTCGGACAGTCCGAAAAGAGATTACGGAAGGGGCATAGGATTAGTAAGAGGAGCATCGGGTGTAAAGGAACGTTAGAGTCATCCACAGTGGAGAAGGAAAAACAGGAACCAAAGAGAGTTGCTTTGTCTACTACGGAGACCGATATAGTACCATCAGAACGGAAAAGTGAGGGAAGGTTAAAGCGACAGAAGTTGCTAGAGATGCTCATAGCTAAAGACCAGAGAGACCTATCCGTGGATGAGGGGGAGAGGTTATCGAACTTCCGTTGAATAAAGGAACGCTTTGCCTGAAGGATAACGTGCATGGTTACGGGCAGTGATAAATGCTGAATGAATGTCAGAGGAAGGAGAGTTTTTCCAAGCCCGATAAGCCTGACCCCTTGTCTAAATGGCCTCAGAACAGAAACGGTTGAACAATGGATTACATGAACACCCGGACACGTTATTCAACGACCAAGGTTTCCAGAGCCTCCAGACACATCTTCCAGTGGCCATATTTTCCAGACCCCTAGACATGTCTTCCAGTTTCCATGAATTCCAGATCCCCTCAGCACACCCAGGGTTTCCAAAGCCCACAGACACATCTTCTAGCAGCCAGGGTTTCCAGAACCCCAGACACATCTTCCACAGCTAGGGTTTTTCAGAGCTCCCTGACACGTCTTCCAGTTGTTAGGATTTCCAGAGCCTCCAGACACATCTTCCAGTAGCCAGGGCCTTCAGTGCCCCAGACAAGTCTACCAGTGTCCAGGGTTTTCTATAGCCCCCAACACGTCTTCCAGCAGCCAGGGTTTCCACATCCCCCTGAAGCATCTTCTAGCACCTAAAGTTTCCAGAGCCCTAAACATGTCTTCCAGTAACCAGGGCTTTCAAAGCCCCCAGTCACGTCTTCCAGACCCCCACTTACGTATTCTAACAGGTAGGGTTACTAAATCCTCCTATCACGTCTTCCAAATCCCCTAGTCACGTCTTCCAGCAGGCAGGGTTTCTGAAGCCCCTAGTCACGTCTTCCAGTGCCCCCAGCCACGTTTTCCAGAGCCCCCAGTCACGTCTTCCGGCAGGCAAGGTTTCTAAAGCCGCCCAGACAAGTCTTCCAGAGCTGCCAGACACCTCCTGTAGAGGCCTGGGTTTCCGGGATCCCTAAGGTTGGTAAGTCCATAAAGAATATCACCATAACATCTTATGGTATTTCGACACGAGTCTAATGATGGAATTTGCATCCGTAAGAGCCTTTACTCACTGCCGTGGTATTGGCTTGTTTTGACTCAAATATCTAGCTGTAAATGTTGCCCCTGGTCCAGGTACCTAGACACAGACAACTAGTACTCTTCTACAGACACCATGTATTTAACTGATAATAACAAAGGTCCAAGTACCTGTAAGTTCTCCTACAGACCTGGTTCAGGTACCTGACACACTCGCCTACCGGTACCTGTACACCTTCTCTGTCGTTGCCCATGAGCATGGCAGCAACAAGGCTCAGGTTACCTACAAGTTTGTCTGTCTTACGTTCCACCGTAGCAGGATCATGACGTACGACCCGAGGGACCAGCGTCTCTGTTTTGTTTGTGGGTGATGGATGATGTGGGTGGTGGGTAGTCTGGGTGATGGGTGGTGGATGGTGTGGGTGGTGGGTGGTGAGGGTGGTGGATGGTGTGGGTGGTGGATGGTGTGGGTGGTGGGTGGTGAGGGTGGTGGATGGTGTGGGTGGTGGGTGGTGAGGGTGGTGGATGGTGTGGGTGGTGGTTGGTGGTGAGGGTGGTGGATGGTGTGGGTGGTAGATGGTGTGGGTGGTGGGTGGTGAGGGTGATGGGTGGTGTGAGTGGTGGGTAGCATGGGATAGGTTGGGGTTGCAGGATGGCATTCCTGGGAGGAGGGCCCTGGGTCGTAAAGCCCTCCCCCCCCCCACACTTCCCCTCCACCTCCCCCACACCCCAGCCTCCCGCCTGAATATGTATGTGGAGTCTCCCTTCATTGTTCATGTGGATTCCTCATCCACCCAGGTTCCTCTCATTCCCATGGTTGTTTCCCCACCTAACCCCCCACTCTTTCCCCCTCTCTCCCGGGCGACCACACTTGACGGTTGGGAGAGTTTTGCTTCATCATGGCGTATTGTTTACCACTTCCATACCCTCCCTCCCTACCTGTCCTGGTCACCCTGACTCCCTGGTTACTCTTACTGCCTGGTCACTCTTCATACCTGGTCACTCTTACTGCCCGGTCACTCTTACTTCCTGGTCACTCTTTATACTTGATTACTCTTACTTCCTGGTCACTCTTCATACTTGGTCACTCTTACTGCCTAGGTACACCTCTTACCTGGTCACTCTTACTGCCTGGTCACTCTTCATACCTGGTCACTCTTACTGCCTGGTCACTCTTACTTCCTGATCACTCTTTATACTTGGTTACTCTTACTTCTTGGTTACTCCTCATACTTGGTTACTCTTACTGCCGAGTTACACTTCATACCTGGTCACTCTTACTGCCTGGTCACTCTTATTTTCTGGTTACTCTTACTGCCTGGTCACTCTTCATACTTAATCACTCTTACTGCCTGGTCACTCTTCATACTCGGTCATTCTTCATACTTGATCACTCTTACTGCCTGGACACTCTTCATACCTGGTCACTCTTACTGCCTGGTCACTCTTCATATCTGGTCACTCTTACTGCCTGGTCACTCTTCATACATTCGTCACTCTTACTGCCTGGTCACTCTTCATACTTGGTCACTCTTACTGTCTGGTCACTCATAATACTTGGTCACTCTTACTGCCTAGTCACTCTTACTGCCTGGTCACTCTTCATACTTCGTCACTCTTACTGCCTAGTTACACTTCATACCTGGTCACTCTTACTGCCTAGTCACTCTTCATACTTGGCCACTCTTACTGCCTGGTCACTCTTCATACTTGGTCACTCTTACTGCCTGGTCACTCTTCATACTTGGTCACTCTTACTACCTGATCACTCTTCATACTTGGTCACTCGTAGTGCCTGGTCACTCTTCATACTTGGTCACTCTTACTGCCTAGTCACTCTTCATTCTTGGTCACTCTTACTGAGTAGTTATACATCATACCTGGTCACTCTTACTGTCTAGTCACTCTTCATACTTGGCCACTCTTACTGCCTGGTCATTCTTCATACTTGGTCACTCAACTGCCTGGTCACTCTTCATACTTGGTCACTCTTACTGCCTGGTCACTCTTCATACTTGGTCATTCTTACTGCCTGGTCACTCTTCATACTTGGTCACTCTTACTGCCTAGTCACTCTTCATACTTGGCCACTCTTACTGCCTGGTCACTCTTCATACTTGCTCTCTCTTACTGCCTGGTCACTCTTCATGCATAGTCATTCTTAGTGCCTGGTCACTCTTCATACTTGGTCACTCTTACTGCCTAGTCACTCTTCGTACTTGGTCACTCCTACTGCCTAGTCACTCTTCAACTTGGTCACTCTTACTGCCTAGTTACACTTCATACTTGGTCACTCTTACTACCTGGTCACTCTTCATACTTGGTCACTCTTACTGCCTAGTCACTCTTCATACCTGTTCACTCTTACTGCCTAGTCACTCTTCATACTTGGTCACTCTTACTGCCTAGTCATTCTTCATACTTGGTCACTCTTACTGCCTAGTCACTTTTCATACTTGGTCACTCTTACTACCTGGTTACTCTTCATACTTGGTCACTCTTACTGTCTAGTCACTCTTCATACTTGGTCACTCCTACTTCCTTGTCAGGCACTCTTCATACTAGGTCACTCTTGCTACCTGATCACTCTTCATACTTGGTCACTCTTACTGCCTGGTCACTCTTCATACTTGGTCACTCTTACTGCCTGGTCACTCTTCATACTTGGTCAGTCTTACTGCCTGGACACTCTTCATACTTGGTCACTCTTACTGCCTGGTCACTCTTCATCCTTGGTCACTCTTACTGCCGGGTCACTCTTCATACTTGGTCACTCTTACTGCCTAGTCACTCTTCATACTTGGTTACTCTTACTGCCTAGTCACTCTTCATACTTGGTCACTTTTACTGCCTAGTTACACTTCATACTTGGTCACTCTTACTACCTGGTCACTCTTCATACCTGGTCATTCTTACTGCCTAGTCACTCTTCATACTTGGTCACTCTAACTGCCTAGTCACTCTTCATACTTGGTCACTCTAACTACCTGGTTACTCTTCATACTTGGTCATTCTTACTGGCTAGTCACTCTTCATACTTGGTCACTCTTACTGCCGAATCACTCTTCATACTTGGTCATTCTTACTGCCTAGTTACACTTCATACATGGTCACTTTTACTGCCTAGTCACTCTTCATACTTGGTCACGCTTACTGCCTGGTCACTCTTCATTCTTGGTCACTCTTACTGCCTAGTCACTCTTCATACTTGGTCACTCTTACTACCTGGTTACTCTTCATACTTGGTCACTCTTACTGCCTGGTCACTCTTCATACTTCGTCACTCTTACTGCCTAGTCACTTTCATACTTGGTCACTCCTACTACCTGGTCACTCTTCATACTTGGTCACTTTTACTGTCTGGTCACTCTTCATTTTTGGTCACTTTTACTGCCTAGTCACTCTTCATACTTGGTCACTCTTACTACCTGGTAACTCTTCATACTTGGTCACTCTTCATACTTAGTCACTCTTACTGCCTAGTCACTCTTCATACTTGGTCACTCCTACTACCTGGTCACTCTTCATACTTGGTCACTCTTACTGCCTGGTCACTCTTCATACTTGGTCACTCTTACTGCTTGGTCACTCTTCATACTTGGTCACTCTTACTGCCTTGTCACTCTTCATACTTGATCACTCTTACTACCTGGTCACTTCATACTTGGTCACTCTTACTACCTGGTCATTCTTACTGCCTGCTTTTACTGGTTACTCTCCTTGCATAACTCTCCCGCCGTATTTCTTCTGCCATAGCTTTCCAGCCATAACTTTCCTGCCATTTCTCTCTCGACAGAACTTTCCTGCCATAGAAATCCTGCCTTAACGTTTTTGCCATAAGTTACCAGTCACGATTCTCCCACCATAACTCTTCAGCCACAACTTTCCTGCTACTATCTACCGCCATAACTCTTCGGCCATAACTCTCCTGCCATGAGTTACCTGCCATAATTCTCTCGCCTTAACTCTTCAGCCATAACTTTCCACCCATTCTCTCCCGCCAAAACCCTCCCACCATAAATCGCCTACCATAACTTCCCCATCATAACTCTCCTGAGATGGCACAGAATTGGGAGGTCATAATGGTACCGATTCAACTAATCACAAAAGAGCTTAAGGTCAAGTGTGGGCCGGATGCTTCTACGTCTTGGAGAGAGAGGCACATGAGCGAGGGACGTCTCCACAGTCAGAGTGGCAGACATGCAGGAGGTTTTAGAGAGTAGATTCTGTGGCTTATATATTATGCATTTCATGGTGATCAGTTGAACACGATCACCAGTCGATCGCTGACTGCATGACGGTCATGTGGTGGTTGACATACAAGTGCCTCTGGTGATTGTGTGGGGCCGGGAGGGTGATACATGCTCGGCCCCCTCCCCAGCGTCACTCGTGTTCCTTTATCCCCCAGGCCGGCCGGCTGGGGGAGGCGGCCCCAGCCACATCACCCTCCAGCCTCCTCTACTCTTTTCTCTCCCATTTTTATTCTCCTTTATCAAGGTTCCTGCCTCTCCCTCCTCCTGTCCCTGCCTTCCGGAGGGAGGGACGGGCGAGGGGGGAGCCAAACACCCCAACCCTAAATCCCCCGTCCCCCCATCCCCCTCCCCCGTCCTCCTTCCCCCTCCTCCATCCCCCCTTCCCCCTCCCCCGTCCCTCCACATTCGTCGGGATTGTCGTGGTGTCGTGAAGTGTGTCGGGTGGGGGAACTGGGAGGGGTTTGGTGTCCCCCCCCCCAACCCCGTCAGTTCCAGGACTCAGCCGACGGCCGGGGGCTCGGTCAGCCGCGAGAGGAGCGTCGTCCTGCCTGGCCGCCTCCCACCACCTGAGTGCTCGAGACACAGACACTCACGCTTCTGATTGTCGCAAGACACAGCACCTCCTGGGCGACAGTAAACCTGCCACTCACAGCCAACCACCTGCCCACTAAAGGCAGGTGGTTAGGTCAGGTCAGAGGTCTGATTGGCAGTCCTGGTAGTGCGAGTCAGTATAACTCAGGTGACTATCTGCTACTTAGGTGACCACTCAGGTGACCGTCTGCCACTACTGTGACCATCTGCCACTCATGAGAGTCTGCCACTCAGACGACCGTCTGCCACTTTGGTGACCATCTGCCACTCAGGTGAGAGTCTGCCACTCAGACAATCGTCTGCCCCTCAGGTGAGAGTCTGCCACTCAGATGATGGTCTGCCATTCGGGTAAGAGCCTGCCCCTCAGATGACCATCTGCCACTCAGGTGAGAGTCTGTCACTTAGATGACCGACTGCCACTCAGATGATCGTCTGCCAATCAAAAAAGTCAGTCGTTTTCAAAATTAACTTCTTTCTACAATTTCAGATTCATATGAATCCTCTCCCGTTATACCAGAATTAAACAAAACCTAACACTTGCTGGTAAGAGCTACTTTACCATTTCGGTTCATGTTCTCATAGTCCTTATATTCTTAAATCTTTATGTACCTATCATGCCACCTGTCAGTCAGAGAAAAGTTTGACAATCTAAAGTGAATCCGTCAATCAGGAGGCAGTCTACCAGTCAGACAATACGCCAAGAACAGGATTACCCACCCAGATGATAATGTAAGAACCACAGACAAAGCTTCCAGTAAGAGAGGAACCATCCAGAGGAGAAGCTTCCAGTTACGGGGCCTCCTGGTCATGAGATGGGAACCTGGCAATCAGAGGAGAGAGTACCAGTGATACCACAGGAAGACATGCCCATCACAGGCAACCTTCTACTCAAATCTCGGCAAAATCTAATAATCATAAAGGACAGTACCAAGGAAATGGGATGAAACTTACCATACAGATAACCACTGCCAATCACGGTAACTCTGCCAATCACAGACCAATCTCCTTTTCAAAACATGATTTGTTGGTCAGTGGAAAGTGTGACAATCAGGGAACTTGCTCATTAGAGTAGATCTGTCAATCAGACATCTAACCTATCAGTCACAGAAGCAAATAATTGAGAGAGTAAAAAGAAGTACAAAATGTGTTGCCATTTAGAAGTGAGGCTTCCAGCACCTGTTGTTCCCACCAATCAGGAACACCCATTCATGAGCGAACCTAGAGATAACTGGGGCAAAACACTACTCAGAGGAGACCAGGTCGTTTACAGGATAGACCTATACTTAGTGAAAAACCTGCCAATCAGAGGTTGACACTCTAATATATAACTGCCGGTCAGAAGACAAATATTGTCAATCAGAAAAACAAACTGTACAGATAACTTACCAACCTGACAATCACGGGAAAACCTGCAAATCAGGTTAAAATTTGTCAGTTGCTAGAGACATCGTCCCCCCCCCCCTCCACACACACACACACACACACACACACAGATAAGTCTGAGATCATCCTGCCAGTCAAATTAAAATATACCAATCATATCATGATTGACTGTCGGCTGATGAAGAGTTTGCCAACCACAATGAGAACAACATACCACATGGATAACAACGTGTTAGTTAGTTAGTTAGTTAAACAAAGTTGCCACTCAGGAGAACCAAGTAATTAGAGATGAAGCTGCTGGTAAGACGATGTGTGACTGGAAGATAGACAGACATTCAGTGATTGGAAAAACGACCACTTAGAGAGATATCCGGTGATTACAGATGAGCTTGTCAGGCAGAGAACGTGTACATTATATAACAACCTGCCCATTAGAGAGCATTTCCCACCCAAAGAACCTCGAAGTCACTGGAAAATTTGCCAGTCGTAGTAGAGGGGTCTGCCAGTCAGAGGAAAGAAACCGCCAGTTAGGGACAAACCTACCAGTCAGAAAATCGACGACAGAACAGAGTCTGCCAATCCGAGACGAACATACCAATCAAATATGAGCTTATTAGTTAGAGACAAACCTGCCTGTCAGAGACAAGCCTGCCAGTTAGAGACGAACCTGCCAGTCAGAGTCGAACCTGGCAGTCAGAGACGAACCTGCCAGTCAGAGACGAGCCTGGCACTCAGGACCATTAAGATGCTGGCGATACGACGACGCTGATAACGGGACGGCGCCTCGGTGGGCCAGCAGGGTGGCCCTACCTGCTGGCCCGGCAGGGTGGCCCTTCTTAGTGATTCGATAGGGTGGCCCAGTCTGTTGGTCCTGCAGGGTGGCCAGGAGCTGTGTCAACTAGGTTGTGTTGTGAGCTAATTGCACAAAAGGAATGGCAAACACTGTGCCACGGAGTGACAGCAAAGTGTTGAGGGGTTAGTTACAACACTCAGTGTTTTAACAGTAATTCTTTGTGTTGTAAAGCAGCAGTAGTAAAAAGATTCTTAAACACTGAGATTTCACTATCATGACCCAGTCTTCGGCACGCTCAGCGTTGTGACTACGATATGCCTAGCGATGTTGTCCCTGTCATCAATAATCACAACTCTCACCACACTGTTCCAGTATGAAACGTGTGCTGTGACCTCACGTCAAAGCACATTATGTTAAAAGTACCATTGTTGGTGATGGAGTGAGGTGTTGTTGACACACACTCCTTTAGATCTTAAGGATGCCCTTCTTCCAGGACCTGGATCAACCGTGGCTTGCTCTAGGTTGACGGTAGTTGTGTTCCAGGGCCCTGATCAACGGACGTCAGTCGGGGTTTGCTGAAGGTTGAAGATGGCCGCATTCCGGGTTTGGATCAACCGAGGTTGCTGAAGTGTGACGGTGACATTATACCTGAGCCTGGATTAACGGATCAATCGTGATTTGTTGGAGGCTGACTCTGGCCATGTTCCAGGAGATGGATCAACCGAGGCTTTTTGAAGGTTGACGGTGGCCGTATTCCAGAGTCCGGTTCGACCGTGACTTGCTGAAAGTCAAGGCTGGCCTTGTTTCAGGAGATGGAAATCACGGATGGCAGAGTTCCAGGGCCTAGTTCGACCGAGGCTTGGTAGGGGTCGAAGGCGGTGTTGTCCCAGGGGCTAGATCGATGGTTACTTGCTGACACTCAATGGTGGCCATGTTCTAAAACTAGGTTCACCTGTAGCTTGCTGGAGGTCGAGCTTGGCCGCGTCCCAGCATCTAGAACTCTCGGTCGGTCGTGATCCATGGGATGGATTGACCGTGGCGTGCTGGATATTGAATCTGGCCATATTCCAGGAACTGGATTGAAGTGGCTATTTTATAGGTCGAAGGCGGCAGTGCTCCAGGGCGTGTATCAGTCATGGCTTGCTCGAGGTCGAATGTGGCCTTATTCCAGGTCCTGAATTAATCTTTGTTGCTTGAAGGCTACGAGTACCCATGTTCGAGGGCCTAGACTCACGTGGGTTGCTTTGAAGTGGACGATGGCCGTGGTCTAGAGCCTTGACTGGCCATGGCTTCCTTAAGGACGAACGTGACTGTGTTCCTTGGCCTGGAATGACGTTAGCTGACTGGAGGTCCAAGTTGGTAATGCTCTGAGGCTTAGGTCAACCATGGCTTGTTGGAGGTTAGCGGCAGTCGCGTTCTGGGGCCTTAGAGGTGGACGGCAGCCGTGTTCCAGGCCTGCATCGACCGTAGTTGCTGGAGGTCGAAGGCGGAAACGAGTTGACTACACAGAGAGGAACAGACAGGACGAGTGTATGCTTTCCAAGACAGATGAAAGACAGGTCTTTTGAGACACCGACCGGCGGGCTGCTGGCAGACGGACGAAGAGGCAGACGAATAAAGTTAAACAGTAAAGAGATAAGGTCAATATACTCAACAGAAGACCTGGAGTACGGAGGTTCATTTGTAGAGAGATAGGGGAACATACATTCAGATCGATGAAGGAAGAAATAATGTATAAGTTTGATATATGTTTAGCAATTGGAAAGAATCTGACTTGTTGTCCTCACGCAGCGAAATGCGAACTGTCTCTTTAGCATAATATATTGATTCTGAAGGTAGAATATAACTCCATTATCTGATGGAGTCATTACATGATACAGAGATACAGCCTGGGAGGCCCAATCTAAAGAGAAAATGGAGACTCAAGTTAGATCTTTTATTTCACAGGTGTCAGAACAGTTGATATGACTGTATGCATATAACAGAGGTGTGTGTGTGGGGGGGGGGGGTGACACATGAAGAGGAAAGGAAGAAGCTGCACAAAGCGTCCCTACAGCAGCGCCAGGGGTCACAACAGCAGCATTCCTGCAGCAGACAATGGCAGGAGTCCAACAACAGCTTCTGGAAATGAAGTTGGGACATATTCCCTCTGGTCGACTTCCCTCGATCACGTGTGCTGTATACCCTGACGGGAAATGAGACATAACTCTTGATAAACTCCTGGTAACTGTATGGGTCACTAGTGACTTACTGGGGAACTCCAGTGGCCTTGAGATGATAATAGGAGTAGAGTAACAGTAGCAGTCTACAGGATTAGGTAATACGCCTGCCGAAGAAAAGTAGAGACCAACAACAACAGTAGGAACAGTACTAGCAACAACAACACTAAAAAAAAAGGCATCAACAGGAACATTAAGCGTAACTGCAGTAACATCAGAAACCGTAGCAGCAACAGGCGTCAGAGGAACGGGAGCGGCAGCAGCCGGCGGCCATCTTGTGCTTGTCTCCTGCCCCTCCTCCACCCTTCCAGTGCCTCCCCTTCCCCACCCCACCCAAGCCTCCCCACCACACGTCCAGCCGTGATCTCAGCAAAGTGAAACATTTTCCTTCCCAAATGCCAGAGTATTGTTCCGGGGAGGTTGATGCGTTGCTCCCAGAGCGTCGTGGGTCGCGGTTCTGGTGCCTGGGTTTGACGTGACCCTCAGGTGACCTCCCGTATTTCCGATTCCACGTGGAACTTCATTTCTACTAGCCACTAATGGAGAGGGACGGGAATAAACGAGGGAGAGGTGAGGTATAACTGATAAATAAAGATATATAAGATCTAGAATGTTCTCCAGGAAGCAGAAATGGCGGCTCAGGTTCGGGTCGGCCCGAGCCAGACGGTTCAATACAGAGGCTGCGCGGACAGCTGGCTCCCCAGGACGCGCCATCATTTATTCATACATGTGCCCAGACCTGCCGACAGCCTACAACACCAGATATTTGGCGCCATGATAGATACTAATATACATAAAATACAGAACATTAATATTAGAGTCGAATTTCAGGTCATGTATATAAGATGAGCTTTTGATGTTATAAATGTGTGAGGAGAGGAGAGGTCACCGTCCATGCTGGCGTCACTCTTGGCCTCACCCCAGATGAACCAATAACAAGTGCAGGAGCCATTCCCCGCACCCACCACGCTCCGCCCACCTTTCTCTAGACCGCCAGTGAAAGGGGCGTGTGTTTCCGGCCCCGCCCATCCGGCCTCTAGATGGCTAGCGAGAGGTCTTCCTTCCTGCACCTGCCTCTACTGGAGCACCCAGGGGGCCTAACCTCCTGCAGGCCCAGGGAGGACCTCCGGGCAACCTGGGGCTGATGTATGTTTATGTTCGCCCTCCTCCTCCCTTGGTGAGGAGAGTGAGTCTGGTGGAGCGCTCCACCTGGCTCCCTCCTCGCTCCACATCACCAGCAGCGATACCCCTCCATCCCCCTCAGCCTCCATTGGTGGCCGACATGGAGGGCTGAGGCCTCACTAACGACACCACTCTTAATATTGCATTATGACAAACATCCACCTGACCCACCTCATCCACTTGACCCACCTCATCCAATTGACCCATCTCATCCACTTGATCCATAATCATCCACTTGAACCATCTCATCCACTTGACCCATCCCATCCACTAGACTCATCTCATCCACTTGATCCATCTCATCCACTAGACCCATCTCTTCCAACTGATACATCTCATCCACTAGATTCATCTCATCCACTTGATCCATCTCATCCACTTGACCCATATCATCCACTTGATCCATCTCATCCACTTGACCCATCTCTTCCAACTGATCCATCTCATCCACTAGATTCATCTCGTCCACTTGATCCATCTCAAAAACTTGACCCATCTCATCCCCTTGACCCATCCCATCCACTAGACCCATCTCATCCACTTGATCCATCTCATCCACTAGACTCATCTCTTCCAACTGACCCATCTCATCCACTAGACTCATCTCATCCACTTGATCCATCTCATCCACTTGACCCATATCATCCACTTGATCCATCTCATCCACTTGACCCATCT
>JAYMFT010155529.1:0-12530 GCA_038088735.1 Panulirus argus
TGAGAAGGTAGAGAGTTCCAGAGCTTCGACGTGTAGGGAAAGAAGCAGTTATCAAAGCGGCACACCCTTGAGTTGCCAATGGCCACACAATAATCATGTGACGCAGCAGCTTGCCGAGTATTCCGTGGTCTAGGAAGTGGGGTTCAATAACAAGAAACGTTCTCTGTAGTGAAAGTTGCTGTAAGTTTTATAATGGAGTAAGAACCCTGGTACGTCTAGCCATGAATGCAGAGGGATTGTTAAGTGAGAAGGGATGGAGGAGTAGTTCAATAAAAGGGGCTTTGAGATGTGGTGTGGGAAAGACAGACGACAATCCAGCCAGCCAGCATTTGTAGGGTGTGAGACAGCAAGAAACAAATACGATAGCACAAGAAAGGAGGAACAAACACATTTTGTAAATGTTGTAGACATGACATGAGAATATGCAAACTCTTCCTTATATACTTTACGAGTAAACTGTCAGTTAAAGAGCAGGTAATCAGGATAAGGAATTCAGAGGCAAGAGTCATACAGGACGATGTAAAGATATGTGAGGAACTGAAGTGACAGGCTCAAAAGTGTCTCAAAAAGAGACATTAACAAAATCCTGAAGGGTCTTTACCCATATAAGGCTCATGGTTCTGATAAAATTTCACCATATGTGATGAAGATAAGTGCAGAGATGCATGTTAAACCACTTGCAATGCTGCTTAGGACATCACTGGAGAAAGACTAAGTTTTTAGGGAGTGGAAAACGGCAAATGTCATACCTTTCTCAAAGAAAGAAGACTGGGAAGAAGCATTGAAGTACAGAGGATCCTTCTCAACATAGGTGGAGTTACCAGTGGAGTGCTGCAGGGTTGTTTTGGGACCATTACTCTTTTTGGTACAAGTGAATGACTTGCCAGAGGGTATAGACTCATACCTAACTGTGTAAACAGATGATGCAAAGGTTATATGGGAAATGAAGAGAATGGAGGATTACAGTGGCAGTATTATAACCAATTAGGTTAGAAGATGCTGTTACTGTGGTATGGGCTCAAAAGATGAGAAAAGTTTTGAATTTTGTTCTTGACACTAGTTTTCTGGAGTAGCCAAATCTCACCCCACCTTTTTGTGATGACCTCGTTATTACACTCGTAGGGGTGTAACAGAAGGGGGAAGAGATGGTTAGAAAACACATCAGTGACTCTGCAGAGGAGGAATTAGAATTACCTAAGTGACACGATTTCAAGGAAAGATCATGCATTATGAACCTTTGAGATTTCTATGTGGGAATGAGCTTTGTTTTAGGCAAAAGAGAAGGGTGGGTGGTTTGTTTGTATCAGGACTTCCAGAAATCACTTGATGCTGTAACACATTGGAGGCTGATAATCAAGCTGGGTCACCAGGCAAGATTGGATTAATTGCTTTAGTGGGAGGGAACCAAGGACACATTTCAAAGGATCCTTCTCAACATAGGTGGAGGTTATCAGTGGAGTGCTGCAGGGTTGTTCTATGACCATTACTCTTTTTTGGTACAAGTGAATGACTTGCCAAAGGGTGTAGACTTGTACCTGTATGTGTTTGCAGATGATGCAAAGGTCATGTGGGAAATGAAGAGAATGGAGGATTGCAGTGGCAGTATCATAACCAATTAGGTTAGAAGATGTTGCTACTGTGGTATGGGCTCAAAAGTTGAGAAAAGTTTTGGATTTTGTTTTTGACACTAGTTTTCTGGAGAAGCCAAGTCTCTTGTGGTGACCTCGTTATTACACTCATAGGGGTGTAACAGAAGGGGGAGGCATTGCCCAACTCCATCAGGGCAATAGTAGTAGTTTTTTGAAAACATACAAACACTCTAGATGTGTTTGGGCTTTAGTTTTTTGACAGTTTGAGAGCTCCACTGCCTCTGGGAGTACTGGAGTTGCCCTCTACCAGTGGCCTATCAAGAGTGAGGCACAAAAGGCAAAAAAGTGGCACTGGAGTCTACCATTTATTTTGGGGAGTAAGAGGGACAAGCAATTGGGTGGTGTCTCTGAATGTAAATGGGATGACTGGTGAAAGTGAAAGGAGGGAGCTTGTGGAGATTTTTAAAAGTTAAAGTTTGAATGTGCTGGGGAATGGGGAAACTCTTATCCTTAGGTTGGGAAAATAGAAATGATGAATGAAAGTTGTGGGAGGGCATGGAAGGAGTAGTTAGGGATGGGAATGAATGAAAATTATGTGGGAAGAGGGAAAGAAAGATGAGCAATTGTGTTATCACAGAGTATGGGAGGATGTTACAGAGCATGGATGTAATGGATCTAGAATTGTGTGGATGAAAGGAAATATTGGAATTGTGAAGTACTGATGGGTATGTGTATGTACATCTTTGAATATAAAGATTGTGAGAGGTAAGGTTGAAATCAAGCATTTTTGGTGAAATTTGATAGGGAGAGAAAGGCAGTTATAATGGGTGATATGAGTGTGAAGGTAGGGGACGAAATTGGTGAAATATTTGGTAGATGGGGATTGTCTGGAGTAAATAAGAATGAAAGTTATCTTGTGGATGCCTGTGCTGAGAAGGGTTTATTTCTTGCAAATGCCTTTTTTTAGCACAAGATGATCCACAGATATACATAGATGGGAAGTGATGGAAAACATCAAAAGGCAAATGCCTTTTTTTTTTAGCAAAAGATCCACTGATATACATAGATGGGCAGTGATGGAAAACAACAGAAGGGTTTGATTGACTATGTGGCAGTGGATGAAAGGTTGAGAAAAACTGCTGGATGCTAGAGTTCTTGGATGATTCTTTGGAGACACTGACCATTTTGTAGGTCTTGTAGGGTTAAGGATCAGGGAGAAATGGAGGTATGGTGTAAGGAAGAATAGAGTGGTAAAAGTGTTGGCAAGCCAGTAGATGAATCAGAAAGAATGCAAGAAATATGAAAGGAGGTTGACCGAAAGTTTTGATGGAAGTGCAGTAAATGTAGGAATGCAGTCATGTGTGACTGAGTTGTTTAAAATGTTCAGAGAAACATTTTTAAATGTTGCAGAATTAGTAGCTGGATGCAAGGTTGTGAGATATAAGAAAAATAAGGAAAAGGCATGGTAGACGGGTGAGATTAGAAATGCTGTGGAAGAGAAGAAAAAGTCATATGGTAGATTGCTCAAAAGGAATCTACCACTGAAAGTCAGCAAAGGGGGAGGGAAAAATATAAGATGTATATGTGGAATGTTTAAAGAAGCTGATGGGAGAAAGCAAAGAAAGATTAATGAAGATTTTGAAGGAAGTTAAGTGAATAGTTTTGGGAAAACAAGAAATTATACTAGAAGGAGGTGAAAAAGGGAAGACTTGAATGTAAGTGTAAATGTGAATGTGAAAACTAAGGAAGGGGAGTTGTTGAATCAAAAGGAGGAAGTGAAAGGAAGATGGAAAGAGTGTTTTGAAGACTGATAAATGTGGGGCAAGATGAGGCAGCAATTGTTATGTGCATGTGTATGGAGAAAGGAAGGAATAGGATACTAGTGTTAGGGCCTATAGTAAGAAGGGAGGTTAAAAACAGGTGATACTGAGGTTGAAGCTAGTAAAGGCACTTGGAGTGGATAGGATTACGGCTGAAATGTTAAAGTATGGAAGTGTCATAGAGTGGATGTATTTGAAATGTAATTTAGCATGGAAGCAGAAGATTATGTTTGAGGATAGGGTGAAAACTATTATTGTTTCTCTTCTCACAGGAAAAGATGCTAGGGATGTAAGTATACCAGGAAAATTGCATGCAAGAGTGTTAATTGATAGAGTGATGGCAGTAACTGAATACAGAATGAGTGAGGATCAAGGGGTTTTAGGAGAGGTAGAGGATGTGTGGATCACATTGTTGCCGTGAGAGTGACTTTGGAAAAGTATCTAGCAGAAGGTGAAAAGCTGTATGCAGGTTCTTTTGGATCTGGAGAAAGTGTATGACAAAGTTGAGTTAAATGCTATATGGGATGTGTTATGGGTATATGAGGTAGGGGTACAACTGTTGGATGTGAAAACCTACTGTAAAGGAGCAAATGCATATGTAAGAATGGAAAGCTGAGGGAAAGTTTCTGTATACATGTGGGTGAGACAGGGCTGTGTAATGTCACCATGGCTTTTTTTTTTTTTTTTTTTTTTTTTTTTTTTTTTTTTTTTTTTTTACGCATGTGGTTGAAGTGATAAGAGAAGTAAGAGCAAAACTAAGGAAAGGGGGGTGCTGAGATGGAGTGTGGTGGTAAGGTATGGAGGATAGAACCCTGTTTGCAGATGATACTGTGCTATTTGCTGAGAGTATATAAGCGTAGGTGATTGAAGGTAAGTACGAGTAAAAGTAAAGTGGGGTTTGAAGGGAAACAGAGTTAAAGTGTAGGTTTTGCAAAACCCTGTAGAGTGAAAGAAGAAAGTGTACTAAATTGCGTTATAGATATGGAGAGGAGAAAGACTGGAAGAAGTGAGAGAATTTTAGTATTTAGGAGCTCTCTTGGGTAAGTATGGTGATGAGGAAGAAGAGATAAGGAAAAGAGCAGTACAGGGTGGAGGAGTCATTAGGTCCCTTAATAGTATAATGAATGGTAGAGGTGTTAGTGTGGGAGTAAAGCGAAGATTAAGGGACAGCGTAGTCCTCCCAACCCTGACCTATGCTACCAAAACTTGGACATGGAATGAGTCACAGAGATCAAGAATCCAGGCTGTGGAAATGAACTATTTGAGAGAAGCATGTGGTATGACTAGGAGAAATGAAAAAAGAAATGATGGGGTGCATGAGAGATTTGATATGGCAAGGAATGCAAAGGGAATGAGTTGTAAAGTGTTAGAGTGGATGAAATTTAATACTTTGAAGTGGCTTTTGTATTTGGAAAGAATGGAAGATGGAGAGTTTACAAGGAGATAGTATGATAGTACGATTAAAGGGGTTGGTGTGAAAGGAAGACCACCTGTGATGTGGGGAATAGAGTGGAAGGATACTGGAGGGAGAAAAATGGTGGAAGACTGCATGGAATGGTGTATGCAAGGGAGCTATGTCAGGACAGGTGTAAGTGGAGACTTGCTGTGGCCACCCCCTTGATGGGAGTTCCTGAAGGGAACAAATATCAGAGATATAGATAGATACAAGAGAATGTAGACAAACCCTAAAGGTGACCTGATACATGGTTGATGAAATTCAACCTGAGTAAATGTAATGAGAATGAGACATGGTCAAGAAAGATCTCAGTATGAGCATTAGCTCTAAGGAAATGAGATGCAGGAATCTTTGTATGAGAGGGAATCAGAAGTTGATGTACACTAACCTGTTGCCAGAGTTCACATTAGGAGAATAGTATGGAAAATCAACTGTCTGCCGGCAAATATTAGAATAGCATTCAAGTATATGGGTAAGAAAATATTCAATAAACTGCTAATGTCTTACATAAGGGCAAAATTGGAATAAGCTTCTCAAGTATGGTCACTGGACCTAAACAAGCACAAAGAACAAATAGAGGAGGTCCAGAGGAGGGCAATAAAGATGGTACCAGAATTAAGAAAGCCAATATACTGGAAAAGGCTCAGAGCCTAAATTTGCCCACTGTGGAAAAGAGATGGATGTGGAGTTCCATGATCACAACCCTTATGTTTTTAAGTCAGATTGGTGATACAGACAGTGAACAGTAATTCAAAAGACAAAGGGTAAAATTACCAGGGAACATACAATGAAATTTAGCATCTTTAAAAAAGATTTAGAGAAGTACTTTTATGGCATAAGAGTTGTACATGAAAGGAATAAACTGATCAAGGATGTGGTAAATGTGGATAGAGAAGTACTTTTATGGCATAAGAGTTGTACATGAATGGAATAAACTGATCAAGGATGTGGTAAATGTGGACAGCATACAGGTAAAATAATGTAATTCTGTTCAGCTAGGAGATTAGTGTATGACCTTTAGCTTTGTGTGAGCTAAGAAATTAAGAGTTAAAAGGCGGGGGAAATCATTCTAGATAGCCAGACCAGCTGAGCCAGTATAAGGGAACCTATTATTCAACGCACACAGCCAAGGAGCTAAAGTTTTTTAGTTTTCAATTTCATTTGAGTCTGGAGTGGATTTAAACAGGAAAGTATCACATCCAGATACTTATAACCCGATCGTTAAGAAAACAAGAAACAAATGATGAATCGCCAAAGAACAAAAGTTTGGAGATAATATTTGATAATGATGAAAAAAAGAGGGTAAAAAGTTAATCTGAGAAGGAGGTAAAGACACAGGGGAATCAAGTAAATGATTTTAAAAGGAGTCATGAGATAAGAGAGGAACTTAGGGATCCTAGAAATATATCCAAATTAGTTGAGGTTATTCAGAAGGTGAATAGCATGAGGGAAGTAAGTGAATTAATTGGTAAGGAAAAAAGGTTAGATTTGTCTTTTCTATTTGTCTTGCAGGCTGTTCAGCTAGAGGAAATGCCTATAATGTGTAATGGTTTGATGTGGAACAGAGACCAAGGGGGACATACAGACAGAGGTGCAAAATTGATTAATTGAAGCTCTAGAAAGAATAATTTACACCATTATTGATCAAACAATGAAGGAAGTATATGGCGTAGTAGATGAGAGGTTTAGAAAGCCAGAGCATACAGGGTCAGTGCTTGTTAGCAAAAATGGAGATGTTATAGAAAGTCAGCAACAGAGGTTTACAATTTAACACTGAAGGATCTAGCTGAGAAGAGAATGACACAAAATTTAAGAAGGAATAGTAAAGCAGGAGGTTGATAGATGTAAATCACTGATTATTTTTGGCTTGGAAGAAGATAATTCACCAATTGAAGAAAGGAGAAAGAAAGAAGGAATACTCAGGAAAGGATTGCTTGAAGGCTGTTTAATCATTTAATGCAATTTCTGTGTTGAAAGAAAGCAGAATTGGTAGTTGTAATCAACACGCATGAGGATGAACAGTTATGTTGCATTTGGCATCATCTAACCTGGAGGTTCTTAGGCAGGCAAAGAAACAGGATGGAATTCAGTGGGGGTATTCATCAGCCTTGATAGACCAAGTGAAGAGATGGAGAATAGGAGACAAAAAAATGTTGACACAAGAGAACAGAGCAGTACCACTAAGAGGTCAGGAAAGTTGGATGTTGGTAATGTCGACCGAAAGTAATATATATAAATGCAGTTATAGTAGTAGTAGTAAATGCTAAAGAGCTGTATGAGAGAGTGCTCATGATACTGCAGAACATGAAAAAATGAAGCTAGCTAAAAAGGAAAGGTTTCACCCATTCTATCTAGAGGGGGTACATGATTGCGAGAATGGAAAGAGTACTAAATAGCTGGTATTACTAATAAGAGGAAATTGTGGAAGATAGCTAATTCAGACAATACAGAATGGGAAGAGTAACTAGAAAACAAGTGCATAGAGGTGATGATTATATATAATCTTCCAAAAAACCTTTTAATGATCCAGATCAAATGTAGTGATAACAGGTAGTGATGAACTAAGGAAGTGAAAATCCCGCTTTTAAAAGGTGCAAGGTCATAGTTTTTGGTACGATATGAAAGGACAGAGTTCCAAAGCTTTGAGGTGTAGGGAAAGAAACAGTTATCAAAATGACCCATCCCTGAGTTGCCAACAGCTACACGATAATCATGTGATGCAGCAACTTGCCGAGTATTGTGTGGTTAAGCTAAGAGTGGGGAAACACTCAGACAGGATATCTCAGTAGGGTAGATAAAATTTGGTTAAGTTTAATGCCTCTTACGTCCCAATTTATGCCCATCTCCCTCAAGAAAATAACCCACAACTTTCCTCTCTCCTTTGACGGATCTGTAATTCCACCTCTTGACTCACTGAACATATTTTGCAATACTGTGAAGTCCACACTATCCTGGAAACTTCATGTTACAGTAATAACTAAGTCTGCCTTTAAGAAACTAGGAGCCTTGTTTAGATATTGAAATTTCTTTCAAACAGTTGCTCTGTTTATACAAGGGACTTGTTTATCCTTGTATGCAAAAATATCCTTATTTGACAGAGTTATGTTGAAAGAGTTCTGACTTAATAGCTCTCCCAGACTAAGTTCAAAACCTGACCCAGTTGCCGTGCTGCAATGTTGATTCACTGTTCCTCTTCTAGGAGGTAATACTTTGGTTTTTGCTCCTTTTGCCCCTTTCACTGTGCCCAATTGTTCTACTGTTTTTCACACATTTACTTTTTCACAAAAGCATCTTATTTTCCCTAAAGTTTACTGATACTCACTCACCCCAACTCTCATTTGCCCTCCTTTTAAACCCCTGCACCTCCCTCTTGACCTCCTGCTGCTTTCTCTTTCATACTCCCCAATCTTTTGCACTCCTTCCCAGTAAAAACCAAACAAACACTTTTTTTTCTTTCACTAGCAACTTCTTTCCACCACTCACTATCCTTTCTAATATGCCCACCTTCCACCCTTTCGCATGCCACATGCATCTCTTGCACATGCCTTCACTGCTTCCCTAAATACCTCCAATTCCTCCCCCACTCCCCATGCTTCATTTACTCTCACCTTGTGCCATTCTGCACCCATTCTTAGTTGTTATCTCTTCACACAAGCCTCCTTTCCAAACTCACTCACTCTCACCACCCTATTGTCACTGACATCATTTCATCTTTTTTCTAAAAATGTCTACAATTCTTCACCCTCGCCTCCACAAGACAGTGATCAGACATCCCACCAGTTGCCCCTCTCATTACATTTACATCCAAAAGTTTCTCTTTTACATGCTATTAATATGTAATCCAGTAATGCCTGGTGACCATCTCACCTAGTCACATACATATGCTTATGTATATCCCTCTTTTTAAACCAGGTATTCCCGATCACCTGACCATTTTCAGTGCACAACTCCACAAGCTGTTCACCATTTCCACTCATAAGACTGAATACCCCATGCCCTCCAGTTATTCCCTCATCTGCCACATTACTCACCTTCACATTTAAGTCACCCATCAGTAATATCCAATCTCTTACATCAAAACTGCTGTTACAATCAATCAGCTTCTCCCAAAACACTTACCTTTCATGATCTTTATTCTTATGGCCATGAGCATAAGCACTAATAATTACCCATCTCTCACCATCCACTTTCAGTTTTACCCTCATCTGTCAAGATTTTACTTCCTTAGACTCTTATCACACTCCCATAACTCTTGCTTAAGGAGTAGTGCTCCTCCTCCTGTAGCACTTGTTCTCTCACCATCCCCGGACTATACTCCTAAGACATTTCCAAACCATTCTTCCCCTTTACTCTTGAGCTTTGTTTCACTTAGAGCCAAAACATCTGGGTTTCTTTCCTCAAACATACTACTTATCTCTCTCCTCTTTTTATCTTGGTTACATTCACTTGCATTTAGACACCCCAGCCAGATCCTTTGAGGAGGATGAGCACACCCTGCTTGGCTCCTTCTACTGTTACTTTTTTTTAGAAATTGAAATACAAGAAGGGGGTTTCTAGACACCCCCCCCTCCCCCATTATATATGGATAGATAGATAGATATATCTAATGTATATAGTAAATCCATCGTTATCCAAAATGCTTAGGGGAATCGGCCTTTTCAGAGAACAAAAAGTCTGGTTTCTCAAGTTTAGATCATTCAGAAATTGCCCATTCCCCGCTTTATGCCAAGGCTATGTTCTGCAAAAACCTCGCACAAAGAAAAATTGCATGGTGCAAACAGGTGAATATAAAGAGAAAAATAGGATGTGTGCACCAGCTTAGTTTCAGCACTGGCAGATTCTCTTGTTACCTTCATATTATGTAGCTTTTGACATCAAATAACTTATCTTGCCATCCTTTCCTTCCATGAAATGGCTCTGCCTTAGTCACCTTATTTTCTTTACTGAAATGCTCATAAATCTTCAGAGCTTTAGGAGATGAAGGTTACTAAGGCCGCTTTTCTTCTTTGTCTCATGGTCTGTGTATAACGAGAACATTTTCTCCATGAGTGAATTTGAAACCCCTTTTGGTTACCTTGGTAGACATTAGACATTGGAGTAGAGTGGACTACAGCACTCCAAATTATCAAGCATTCTTCTTTATGTAGCAGACTGTAAGCATGCCCATGCACTGACACTCCCTCACCAGCATCAGCATGTCAAAAGATTTCTAGCTCATGTTTCCAAGGTCAGAGAGGTTCTCTTCCATTTAACTGCTGGTTCTAAGGGTAGGAGATGTTGCTGGACATTTGGATGGCATATAAACAAACATAAATACAGTGGGTTGCAGGAAAACTACATTTGCAGGTATACCCAACTCACAAAAGTAAAACATCTGCACACAACAGTGGTAACTGCAGGACTGACCTGCTGGTAGGAATGTGGCGCGTTCCACCCACAACCCATGCTTACTCTGGCCACCAACCCTCATTGAAGTTTTGGCGCAGTTTCTACTGTACTAATACTCCTTCCCCAGCATCAGTGCGTTGTAAAATTTCTTGCTCCATTTCTAAAGTCATAGAAGTTCTCTTAACATTTAACTGTTTGTTTTTAGGTATGAGACCATATTTACAAACACAAACACAGTGGTAGATACATTAGGTGGAAGTAGTAGGTAGGAGTATTAGATAGTAGTAGTCATTTGGAACATTAGATAGGAGCCTCGCAAACACTGTGCTAGACTTGCCCTCTGCCAATGACCTGTTAAGGGTGAGGCACTAAAGGCTAAGAATCAGCACTAAGAGTTCTTTAGTTATGGAGACTGTGTTGCTGTGGCCACCCCTTTGAGGGATTTCCGATTGGAACAGGCATCAGAGATATAGTTAGATAGATAGAACACACATTTTTAAAGTATTTCGTCTATTCACAAATATTGTACATAGAAAATATACTAATATATGAAAGCAAATAAGCACTACTAATGCCTCAATCTTCTTCTGTTGCTTTATGATGGTGTAATTTGTCATAATGCCGATGATGAAGTCCTTCACAAATGCTGCCTCGCCCTTAATCAGTGTCTTGCACCTTGCACAACTCCATCTTCTTTTTGAGGCTTAAGACATTCCACTTGTGCTTTGTGTGAGACGTAGAAGGCTTTAAGGAACTGCCAGGCAGTTGCTGATGTTGCTTGAAAGGGGCCAATGTGCAGAACACTAATCAGGGTTGCACAAATATGCAAGACCAGCACACACACCTCGCCAGGAAGCACATAGGAGACAGTGAACAATAACTAACACTACAAAACATTGGGTAGTGAGTTCACTGATTGCATTTGTGCACATAATTTGAAATATCTTTATGCATCTCAATTTTTTTATATTCAAAAGTTGTCAACCAAAATTGAAAAACATAAGTTGGTTTGAATATTTCATTGTTCCAGACCACAGATAACAGGTTTTAATGTGTGTGTATGTATAAGGGAGAAAGAATACTTTCCACATATTTCCTGTGTGTCGTAAAAGGGGAGGCAGCGGGGAGCTGGAAATCCTCCCCTCCTGTTTTTACTTTTCCAAAAGAAGGAACAGAGAATGGTGCCAAGTGAGGATTTTCCCTCTATGGCTCAGTCCTCTGTTCTTAATGCTATCTAATGCGGGTAATGGTGAATGTGTATGAAAAAAAAATCATACATATTCGCCATTTCCTGCAATAGCAAGACAGTATCAAGAACAGTTGACTGAGCCTTAGAGGGTAAAATCCTCACTCAGCCCCTTTCTGTTCCTTCTTTTGGAAAAGTAAAACAGGAGGGGAGGATGTATACATATTTATTACAGTTATTTATATTTATTATACTTGATCTCCGTTTCCCATGTTAGCACCAGGAAACACATGAAAAAGGCACATATGTATATATACACATACTTATACAAATATACACGTACATGTTCATACTTGCTCACCTTCATCCATTCCCAGCACCACCCTTCCCCATGGGAAACAGCATCGCCATCCCTTGCATCAGAGGGCTAGCACTAGGAAACATGAAGATAGGCCACATCTGCTTACATCCATAAATGAGCCATCGTGTAATGCACTGAAACTACAGCTCCCTATCCACATCCATGCCCTATAGACCTTTCCATGGTTTACCTCAGACGTTTCACATGCCCTGGTTCAGTTCATTGACGGCATGCTGACCCAAGTATATCATGTCATTCCAATTCACTGTACAGTATTCCTTGCACACCTTTCACCATCCTGCTTGTTCAGGCTCCGATCACTCAAAATCTTTTTCACTCCATCCTTCCATCTCCAATTTGGCCTCCCAGTTCTCCTTGCTCCCTCCACTTGTGACAAACATCCTCCTCATCAACCGCTCCATGCTCACTCCCTCCATATGCCCAAACCACCCCAACACAGCCCCACTCTGCTCTCTCAACCACACCCTTTTTATTTCCACACATACCCCCCACCCCCTCATTACTTACTTGATCAAACCACACCACACACTGTCCCCAGACGCCTCACCTCCAACACATCCACCCTCCCCCGCACAACTCCATCCATATCTCCATGCCTTGCAACCATACCACATTGTTCGAACTACTGTTCCCTCATACATACCCAGTCTTGCTCTGTTTTTTTTTTTTTTTTTTTTTTTTTTTTTTTTTTTTTTTTTTTTTTTTTTTT
>JAYMFT010155540.1:0-12530 GCA_038088735.1 Panulirus argus
ATGTGGATGAATGCAGTGTTGAGTCATCAGCGTATGAGTGCATTGGGTTACTTGTGGAAGAGAGAAACTCGTTGAAGTAATGGAGAAAAAGTGTTGGCGACAGTACAGACACTTGAGGGACACCGCAGTTGATGGGGAAAAGGGAGGAGGCTGATCCATCAACAACCACAGAGATAGACTAGCCAGAGAGAAAGCTAGATATCGCAGAGCAAAGTGAGGGAGGGAAGCCAAAAGAGGGGAGTTTAGAGATGAGACTCTGATGCCACACCCTGTCAAAAGTCTTAGATATGTCAAGGGCAACTACATATGACTCCCCAAAAGGAATTATGCTAAAATACCTGGCTAAACAAGGGAATTTCTCTTTACAAAGATATGATATGCCTCTTTGAGGATGCTATCTCTTTCAAGGATATCTGCCAAATACTATCTAAATAAAAACTAACTGCCCAAATCAGAATCATATAAGCTGCCTACTCTTGTCATTAGAATACATCAGTCAAGTGCATAAGAAGCAAAATGACGTGAATAAAACTGCTTAACTCACCATCTATCTTATTGACAGCACAAAAGCATGGTATCTCCGGTCTATGTTGTCGCAGTTCCTTGTACCAGTTTGGTAGGTTCTTGTATGTTACTTTCCGAGTACCATCAAACACCAAGATGGCAGCATGAGCCTGAAAAGTGTTTTAGCTTTCCTATAAAAATTTTGAGCCTGACTCGATCCAAACATCATGGAACACCTATCTCCCCCACGCAAGGTGGATGAAGTGCAACAATAACAAAAGAAAAGTTCTACTTACAACAGATACGAATAAAGAATTTCAAAGTGCAGATACAGAATTAAGGATTCTAGACAGTGTTAATTCCTTTAATTTAAATTATTTGTAGCTCCCTTATATTACAAACATATCTCAATGAATTTCAAAAACATCAAAATTGACTAATTCTTCACCTGAACATTACAAAATTTGCTGTCTCAATCAAAATATTGGTACCTGATGATAGTATGATGGATGCATTGTTTGAAACCTTTCCTGTCCTGCTGTATCCCAAAAATCTGGAAAAGTAAAAACTCATTTAACAGTGTAAACCACAACAGCATTAGCTAATTTCAAGGAAAATATATTTTCAAATAACTTGCATTTTGCAATTTACTGCTAAAAGTTGCATACACCATTGCACACATTCTTCCACTATTCCTCTTCCTCTGGTACTCTTCCACTTTACTTTTACTTGCATCTACCTTCACTCACCTATGCTTACATACATCATTAAACACACTTACAACCTTCTCCATGTCCTCTTCACTCTCAGAAAACAATACCGTATCATCTGCATCTGCAGACAGGCTTGTCACTGGCTACCATATCTCACCACCTCACTTCATCTCTGTACCCTCTTTTCCTAGCTTTGCTTTCATCTCTCATCTCTCCATCTTTTTATATGTTAAAAAATCACAATGACATCACACAGCCCTCGCTCACACCCCGTATACCAAAACTTTCACTCAACTCTTCAACCTTATCGCATACAATGTATATAATGAACACGTAAAAAAAAAAAAAAAAAAAAAAAAAATCATCATCATCATCATGCATTTCCTTTCACTGAAAATGAGAAGAATCAGTTTGGAGGCATTTCTCTAGACTAAAAATTCACAGTAAGCAAAATGTACAACATGAGACATGCTACCATACCCTCTTAAACACTGGTAAGAACAAGGCTACATTTTCTTTCTTTTTTTTATACAAAGGATATCTATAAACTTTTACCCAAGTCATCCCTTCTGACTGATTTATAATCATGAACATCCCTATACAAGGGGTGAATCAAGTGCATGTAGTGCACCCTTTATGTGAATTCAATCAACAAAACTGAGGTCTCTAACCATAATCCTGTAGGCTATCATTAAAGCAGAGATGCCTTTGAGAGACTTTTTACCCTGCTATGCAATCATATTATCCATAATCTACCTTCTTATAACCTACATTATTAATAAGAATGATGAAAAAATTTAGGTACTGTATTCAACACTCAAAGCAGCATATCATATACATAATTTGTCCAAAAAGCTTTTATTGACTATATCCAACCTAAAAGACTGAAAACTAATAACTACAGACTGATTCAATTAAAGGAGCTGCTGCAATTGGAAATTTCATGAAAATGTATGAAAAAGGCATGTTTAGCCACTGAGTTATCTTGGAAAAGGAAAGACAAGTACTATAGGCATGTGGGAAAAAAATAAATTATCTGATAACCATAAGGTTTTGAAGCATATTGTGGATTTTAATAATGTACAGCTTATATCCAATAAGGATTACAACATGAATATGGTCACAGTAAGCACTGTCACAATTTTTTTTTCTCCTATGGTAATACTTACTTGAGCAAATGAAGCCAAGGTTTACTGCATGAAAACTACACAAAACTCTTTGAGTTCCTCTAAGACTTTAGACACCAATGGAACCAGGAAAAGCTCTGAATATCAAAACATTAACTATTCTTACCAATACAGCAAACAAGTAACAAATGCATTACCAGTACAGCAAGCTAGTAACAAATACATAGTACAGGGTGTACTATCCCAAAGAGATAGTCCAAAATTATCATCTACATTTAAAAATGTCACAATATGGTACTTTTATAACTTCATAAATAATTTTCAAAGCATTTTAAAATATTTATACATACACATGCTCTTCCACTTTTCTTTTTTTCTAAAAACTTCAAACAATTAAAACCGATTTAAAGCACACACCTACTAAGACATCGGAGCTTTCTACTTTAGTGCGATATCTGTACAGAGTAAGAGCAAAAGTTGACAGCTGCTGGTGTTGATAACCATCCATTAAGAAACGCTCAACAAGTCTGAAATTGTAAAAATGCACATTATAGACTTAGAATCTGCATATCTGAAAATTCTGAAACATTTCTTATTTTCTTTTAAAACTAATACGTATCAACTATAGCATGGACTATGCTAAGAACATTTTTGGTTGGTAATTAGTGTCTATCATATCATAGACAGTATATCAAAATGTGGATAATAGAGCAGTGGTACTGCTCTGCACCCATGAGATGTAGGTTTAATGTCATAACTCAAAAGTGTTAATATAATGTTTTCTGCTATGCTTCTGCTAAGCCTGTCATCTTGAGATGAAACATCAGAAAACATGCAATCCTCACCTGAACAGGTGCCAACCTAAAAGGGGAAATAAAATTTTTTTCCAAATTTTCAGGGATGAAAAGCTATTTCTCCATAGTACGTAAAGCACAAGTGCATCTGAGAGGGGTAATGGCCCGACGGATGGTTAAAAATCCATGTATCCCCGCAATAACATGCATCAAAGAGGTTAATAGTTAGTTTAATCTACTTACAAATCTACCATGCAAGTGCAGTGTATAAAGAATACAATAGAAGTTACAAGGCACGATGTGGAGCATTGCATTTTACTGAACACTATTAAATACAACAATAAGGATATGTATATCAGGAAAATATGGGGCTAATTAATCTAAAAGTTGGTAAAACGGTAAAAGCCTATTTAAGTTCTGCATCGAACTAGCCCTAGGTCATGGTTATTTTTGTTTTAAGTGCCTTCTGTAGTGTGTTGTGATTATACCTGTGAAGTATGATTTGAAGCATTATATTTTACAGAATGATGTATGAAATGACAGTAGTACATCTGGGAAAATATTTGAAATATACCTGTCACACTCAACAAAGACAGCAGTGTGATTACCAAAATGGAGACAAGTACGTGTCATACTTCTACCATCATTTTGGTTGCTAGGTGGTGTTAGATGATAGGTTTTCCTAAGGTAAGTTCTATTGGTACTTTACAAGTGTATTACTTGCTTTGACATTAATTAATCTCATATTTTCCATAATAAACATAGCCCTTATCACATTATCTAATATCATTCAGTACAATATAATGCTCCATATCATGCTCTACTGGTATTCCTGTAATCACAACAAACTATACAGAGCACCTAAAATAATAAGCAGCCATTTCCCAATCCTGGTTTCAATGTAAAACTGAAATACAGTTGACTTTTACCACCAGTACTTGCAAAATTCTGTATCAACAGAACCCATAATATCCCAACCTCGTGGCTGAAATGACAATAAAGAGGCAAGATTAATTTAGCTCCACATTGAAATAAGCAATGAGAAATACCTATTTATGTTTTAGATACTTTATACAGTTAATTGTGTTTTTAAAAAATAATTGCACATGATTGGTCTATTCTATCTTATCATTTGTAATGAATGATATGAACAAAGCGATGGTTTTTAGATTATTTTTATGATAAAGGCACCAGTCTCGGACATAGGTCCACATCAAGGCCAGGCCACAACTGAATTATAGAGAGAATCAAGAAACAGAAAAAGAAAAGACAAGGGAAGGTATTTACGAATTTTTGAGAAAGTGAAAGACCTTCCTTTTGAAATGTGCAAGGCTATAGTTATTGGGAAAGACATGAGAACGTAGAGAGTTCCAAAGCTTCGACGAGCAAGGAAAGAAGCAGTGATCAAAACAGCACACCCTTGAGTTATTGCTGGTCACACAATAATAATGTGATACAGCAGCTTGCCGAGTATTGCCTCATCTAGCCAGTGGTGGGATACACAAGCAGCCCACTCTAGGGAGCAAAAACCAGAGTAATACCTATAGAAATGGGACAGTGAACCAGCATTGCAACGTAGGGCAAAAGGGTCAAGTTTGGAAGTTAGCCTGGGACAGTTTATAAGTAAGAACGCTTTTGGCTCAACTCTGTCGAGTAAAGATACAGAAGTGGAACCACCCCAAACGTGAGAGTAGTACTCCATACAAGGATGAATCAATCCCTTGTATAAACAGAGCAGCAGTTCAGAAGAGAAAAAGTTATAACATCTAAACAGGACACCCAGTTTCTTAGGTTCATTAATGTATTAGTAGATAACACAATTGTAAGAAATAAAAAGAACCTGAGAAAATCACACCTTGTTTCTTTATCAGTCGAGATTTATCTTAATTTTCTGTAATCTTACTGAAATATACCAGGCATGCTTATGAAAATGTACAAACGTGCCACCAACAAAAAGATGGCGCAGTGCAATCTTCATCACTTATATAATGTTAATCTTTCTACTATCAGTTTGGCTACTAGATGAAGTTAGATGAGTTATTTATAGGTTCTGTTCATATGTCACAAGTGTATTAACTACTTTTATAGTTTCCCTGATATACATCACTTAACTCCTTATCTAATATCATTCAGTTCCACAGGTATTTCTACAATTACAACGAATTATGTAGGTCTCCAAAGTTGGTTTGAACGCAGAACTAAACCAATAAATTATCATTAGAGATATACCATTGTAAAACATGTACGCTGTTGGGATCACATGGCGCATATTGCATTATATATTGACAATAAACACCACTTTGAACGCACAATCATGGGTTTGACTAATATGTATCAGCTAAGATGTTGAAAACAAAGATAAATCTCAAGTGCCTGGATAGTCTGGTGAAGTTTTCATAGTTGATTTTTTGTATTATGAATATTATCCACTTTAACCCCCATATTTTTTTCTCATATACTACCATCACCTTGTCTAATACTATTAATTGAAATTTAATACAACTGTTGTATTTTCCAAAAAAAAAGCTACCATTGGAGTAAATTGCGATGACGTGAAGCTAATTCAGACAATTACTGCACTGACAACACTTTGATTCCTATTATAATGAAGATACCGCTACTTAAGAATTCAAATGCAATCACGTATTTCTTTATGACCTTAATTATACACAAAACTATAAACTAATGGAAGACTTTGAAATATACTTACTTCGACTTCCCTACCGCACTGTCCCCTAAACATATAACTTTAACAGCTAATTCTCCTTTACTTGTCTTCTTGTCGTAATCTAAATTAGTATTTTCGCCCTGGTCGTCCTTGCGTGAGCTCTCGTCCTCTGACATCTTCTAGAAGAGATTAACAGGAATAATTACATTCAGCGATGCCGAAATCCCACACCCTCTGGATTTTGACAGAGGAATCTGGGATTGTTTACCTCTCGGCTTAAACCTGGCCTGCGGGGACTATAAACTCCCTTAACTTAAGAACTTCTCCATTTAACTCAGGAAACTTTTCCTCTATACTAGAATTGCTTTTCTATATTTAAAGAAGCGACACAGCCTATATGTTTTTTTTTTCCCAAGGGGATTTTATTTTTATCTACCACAAATGGATTGTTGGGTATCCCGGCTATCAAGTATTTGAAGAAATATTATAATACTGATAATGTTTGAATATGAGCATGAGCTTGAGTTTATTTTGGCAAAATACATGAACAATAAACTTATTTTAATATTTCACCTAAAATAGCACATGAAGTGTATACGAACATTTATGTCCAGTATGGTCCTCAAATAGTGCCATTATGTAAGTCTGGAAATTTTAACAAATATTATACAGTCATTGTTTATTGGTAAAAAACCAAATTGTTACCTCTAAACGAACTAGGAAGTTAAAACATAGTTTGAATATTGTGTAGATTACCCAGTTTGTGAATCCTAAGGATTATCATTTTGATATACAGAAATTTTGTACTTCTCATGAACGAATGTCTTGTCTGTTATATGCAGAATTGGAATAATATGCTTCTCACAGGGTATGGTTAATGCACATACAAAAGAGACGAAAATAAATGTAAACTGGAAAAAGTACGTAGTAAAAAGTGGACGATGTATATTCCTTTACTCCTTAGAAAAAAAAGAAAAGAATGAATCCAGCGATAGATAATGAAGTACTAACTTTTTAAGAATTGATAATATTCTTTTCGAGAACCCGGTAAACTTTACTTGCTGAAAACATTTAAAGTCCCCGCCTGAAGTGAGCACAGTGTTCCCATTGTAAACTCTGGAGGGGAAAGGCTGCGGGTTTTAAGTAAATGAATTAATGTAAGGTTGTTTAGAGGTACTGGATAACTTACTGCATTTCTAAAAAGCAACGAAGAGAGAAGCAAATGATGCTCATGTAACATAGATGACTTAAGTACCGACAAAGCTATGATGCCCTAATCCTGATTACCTGTAAAAAATTACTCTTACTCAAGTACATTTAAATAAAAACGAATTAAAATAACATTGCGAAGATGATAAACGATGATACATGAGGATTATCTCGCATTTATAAGGAAAATTAAGGTTAGCTTTTAGTTTTAAAATGATAAATAGCGGAGTGTCCCTAATGGGACTGCATCTCGAACGTGAAGCTGGTGTAGCCGATCTCGGTTGAGCCGGACCGGAGCAGGTCAACATGGCGGCTCCTACCCAAGACTTACCTCCTAAAGGGGGCTATGCCCCCATTAACTTCAGAAGGCTCCCTGCAAGAACTTATTTCTCAGGTTAGAAGAACATGTGTGTAGCTGAGGTATGATATTTAAATTGGTAGTGAGTGTGTGTCCATGTCTGCCCTACTTGGAAGCCGAATTGGAATGTAAACAATATGTGCAATATTCATATAACATTTTTTCTTTTACCTCTGCAATCATGTTGTTCTTGTATATATTTAGTAAGAAATATGTTGGTAATATTGGGAAAGTATTTGTCCACCTAGCAGTAACAGCTGTGGATGTTGTGATATTTCCTGTATGGTAGTGTTGTGTTTAAGGGTACAGTTAATATCTAATGGCATTATTGATATCTTATGGACTTTGATGAAATATGTCAGTGAATTCTCTATATATGGTAGAAATAATTTAGACGGGAGCATTGGTAGAAGTGATTTAGATGGGAGCATTATTTAGCTTTTGAAGTGGTGTTTGTATTGATTAATTGGAAAAATAGGTTGGACTTGTTGGTGCCGATGAGATGGCATCAGTGCATCTGGTTTTTATGCCGATTAAACGGGAAAATTACCTTTAACTCACTAGTACCTTATCGGGCAAAGTTTCAAACATTATTTTGCCGACTAGTTGACACCATTTGGACCACTGTTATTATGGACATGAATAAATTATTCCTAATGCTGGTAAAGTATCAGTTTAAGGGCAATAAAAAATCATTTTGCCATTTGGATAGAAAGTTTGTTACTGGATTCTTTTTATTTACTTAAAGTGATTTAGGTTGGAGGAACATAGTTTTACATTATTTTTTCTCTTAACGGTGACAAGATGAGTTTAAACTAAGTAAAACTTAAAGATCAAGACATCCTTGTGAAGGTGGCAGAGTTTACCATAATTTTCAGTATCATTTCTTGAAATATCCCAAAGCTGTCATCTTCCCTCTGCCATATTGGTTGCATGTAGTTGTAGGAAGTAAATAAACTCAACACCAATTTGTGAACAAACTTTCCAGTAACTGTATGCAGATGATGTCATGATTTGCATAGTAGGTTATGTTGATTTTTAGGAGTGTTTTGCTGTACTTTTATTTCACTTTTTTCCAAGTCATCAAAATCCTCCCTTTTTCAGTACATATTACTTTAGTACATTTTGTAATACTTCAGATCACATGAGTTCGTTGATATACGTCTCTTCCAGAGGTATGCATATATTATTTTTATGGTTAATTAAATAAGGTCAAGTAAGAGTAGATAGGTCAGATAGCTGAGTTAGGTTAGTTTACATTGGTTAGGTTTCTAGGCTAAGTAGGCTAAGTTCAGCAAGGTTTGGTTAGGTAGCTTTATGCTGTCATGGAGTGAACTGCCAATCCTCTGAACAAATACTGGCATATCTTCAGCAAATCATGCATCCAGTTTGGCCTGGGTTAGAGTGATGGTATGAATAAAGTATTTTTAATTCAGTAAAATGACAAGACCCACTTGTACCAACTCTTCAGTAATATATGTAATCATTATACATTATGCATCTCTGAAGAAAGTCGCCGAAATGTTTCTACAGCTGACAATTTAATAAATTCTCTTGACTGGAAAGTAAGCTGAAAGTTTGGGCAAGGAAAAGCGTGTGAACTACTGTTTACTCAGATATTTCCTAAAATATATGGAAATGTTTTATTGATAGTTTGGGTTTTTATATGTATCTCAAGGGATGTAATTTATATTCTTTTTCTGTTCACTGGGAGATTCTGTTAATCACTCTGTGCACTTTATGTGAATTTTATCCTCCTGTTAACATTAAACAGTTTTCAAGGAAGAACACATGATCCTTTTTTTAAGCACATTAATCCTAGAGAGTTTAAGTCATGTGTTGTTTGCCATTGCAAAGTTCAATAACTGTAATGCTTTGTATAGTGGCAAACGAAGTGAAACGATGCACATCCATGATTGCTTTGGGTGACCTCATGAACCAACGGCCCAGTTGCCAAACTGCTGCTTTTAGCAGTACATGACCATGCTCATGACAGTGACCACTTTTACCATCCATGTTTCTCTGTGCTAGATGAATAAAACTTGTGTGATTCTTGCTATCAAATGATGAAAACGGGTTTTTAATAAAACTGTGACATCAAGTGAAATTTTATAACTTTTGTGAATATAATTTATTAAGGTTAATAGTTTGTGATGCTATTTCCTGTAGGGCAGGGTGACTTTAGGAATGGATGGAGGCGAGCAAGTATGAATATATTCATGTTTATATGTGTGTGTATGTATGTATGTATATATGTATATGTTGATATGTATATGTATGTTTATTGCATATATGTGCATGTATGCATTTATGTGTGTATGTGCGTGAATGGATCTTTCTTCGTTTGCTTCCTGGCACTACCTCACTAACGCAGGAAACAGCGATCAAGTATAATGAATAAATAAATATGAATAGTTTGTGTATTATTAATATTTGCAGTGAGGACTTTTAGGAAAAAGTGTATGATAAAACATCAGCTGTTGTGGATAGCCTTCAATTGAATATCAATTGAATATAAAAAAAAATGAGGGAGAAGAATGCAACCCCTGCTTCTGGCCTTGGCATCCTTCTGTTCCTTTCTTCCATCCCTCATGCCTTACCTCACACCATCCCTCCTCCCATTGTGCTTACCAAGTTGATCCCCACTCCCCAGCATCTTTCCCTCCTTCACACCATACCTCCCTCATCCCAAACTTCTCTCTTGCTTCACTCACTCTGGTTTTGTTCACCCTGTCACCATCTCTTCATATATTTTTCTTTTTCTTAAACCCATCCTCCTTTTTTTCCAGTTTTTGTTTTTATCCCTCACACTAGCCATCTCTAATCCTCCCTCCTTTCCCTCTACTTCATCACTTTCCATAATATTCTCCCTTGACAACTCCAGTGCTTCCCATTTCCTCACCCAACCGTACTATTCCATATATGCCTCCCCTTGCTACACCCTTAACCATGCTCCATGCTGCATACATGCAACATCAGTCACATATGAGTTAATGTTTTGGATTTGTTGACTTAGACTTGATAAAGCTCATCAGAGCAAACTCTGTCATTTAAATGAAGGATTTTTCTCATCACGATTTACTAAGTAACCTGTGTTTTTAACATCAAACCTACAAACTCTGTGGTCAGCATGATTGTTTTAAGGAGATTCTGTGGTCAGCATGATTGTTTTAAGGAGATTCTGTGTTCTAGTTACTTGAAACTTTAAAATCAGAGGGCATTCGGACTTAATGAGATTAATTTCTCACTAGAGTAAATCATGGATTTGGACTTGTCATGCTGCTTTTGTCGGCAATTGTACTTTCTGATGCTAAGTCATGTTTTATATGGTTGAACTTGGTGAAATTGTTACGCATAATTATCATTTGATTTTCTTAGAAACTGAATTAGTTACAAGCTTTTTGGATTTGATGTGGACTTTAGAAATAACTTATTACTCTCCTTAATTTTATTGATTTTGAAAAGAATAGTGAGATCTCCTATTAAAGAACGGAGCCAAAGGTTCATCCATATGCTCACACTACACTTAAGTTTGTAATTACGTTTTGCAAAATTTTAATAGACACTTTTGGGAAGAATGTGATGATGGATGAATTATATCACAAAAATGTATTGCAAGTTTCATGCTATAATTTATCTTTTATATGTCTGTATATTCACTTATTATATTTGCTGAACACCATAATAACAAGTAATCTTACTTCCAGGCTTTCAGATGTTTGCAGGCTACACAATCCTCACAGCTGTATCTGGCATTTTGTACTACCGTACCTACAGAAGGATCAGGTAGGCTGTTGGTGACAGGTTGTTAATTGATATGATAATCATATAGTCTTGATGAGGAGACTCTAAATGTCCAGATGAATGTGATGTAGTTTGAAGATGAAGTACTGAATGTGTATTAGACATCGTAAGATATCATTTTGTCGCAAGTTCAGTAAACATCCCCCTATTCATGTTTAATTTTAGTAGGGACAACTAGACCCGTAAAAGCTCTGACAATGTGGTATTTGTATCATATATTTGGTGATTTACTGATGCTTTCACTCCTTTCACTTGTATCCTTATACATAACTTGCAAATTGCCTTAACTTGCATTTGTAATGTTAATATATTATATTCAAGGATATGAAAGATAGAATTTTGAAAACGGTGATGGCTATGGTATTGAAGATTCCACTGTACCATTAGTTAGATGTGTTTGTGTAAGAGGTGTATAAGATTACTTTTTGCATTACAACAGGATTTTCTGAAATTTAACCCTGTCATTACACAAGGAACAGTTGTATTAACATTGGAATAGGAAAGTGTGAACATGTGTAGACTCAGAACTGTTTTGTACCCTCCAGAATGTTGCAGCTTTATGCAGTAAGTAATTAAAAGTTTGTGCTAATCAGTTCTGCATGCTGATTTTTTTTTTTCCCCTACAGGCTGGAAGAAGTGGAGATGAGGAGTGGGCAGTTGGCAGTAGAACCACTGCTGTTGGCTGAAAGGGATCGGGAGTTTCTCAAGCAGATAAGAAGGAACCGTGATGAGGAGGTGATAACATAACTTAAATTTGGGCATAGTATTTATAGGCTAAAAATTTTTGTACTTGACTGGATATGGTGGTTGCTTTTATCTAAGTTGGTTATTTTATAGGTGATATGCATGAACCAGTTATCCTGTTACCCAAAGGAAAAGGGTACAAAGAATTATTTTTAACCGTTTTGTATTCTAAGTCTACCTCAGGGAATTAGGTATCTTTGCCCTTTGCCAACCTGCAGGGTTTCTGGAATTAAAGGGAGTAGAGGTAACAATGATTAAATAAATTGTTTTATTTAGTTTTGCTTATATGTTTGTATGTATTTTTATTTTTAGATGATTTTTTCCTAACCCTTTGATGGCCAAGTTAGTTAAGGATTATGAGCTCATTTCATTTGCTTAGGTCCTGTTTGACTTTAAGTAGTAAATGTATATAGTAGTACCAGCCCCTCCCATGACTTTCCCTTCTCTATGAGACCTTCCTCTTTTTCTGTTCACTGTACCAACATTCGTGGTCTCTCTAGTAACCTCTCCTCAGTTGAACACCATCTGTCTTGTACCTCTCCTAATATCTTACTTCTGTCTGAGACACAGTTGTCTAATGATGTTCTCACTAGTCCCTTTTTCATATCT
>JAYMFT010155551.1:0-12530 GCA_038088735.1 Panulirus argus
CCTTAGCTCTTGTCCTCTCAGCAACTCCTGACTTTACTCCCAAGACGTTTCCAAACCATTCTTCCCCTTTTCCCTTGTATGTATGATGTATATATATGTTGAAAAGCCACATTGACTTTCACTCATCTTTCCATTCAGTCTTACAGATGCATTTGCTCCTCTGTACAAGGTTGTCACACCATTCTAGAGTTTTGCCCCTACCCCACATATTTTTAATGCATCCTACTAAGCATTCCACTTGACTATGTCATACACTTTTTCCAGATCCATAAAAGCTGCATACAGCTTCTTATCATTTGCTAGATACTTTTCCAGTCATTCTCATCACTAAAATCTGATCCAAACATCCCTTACCTTTACTAAAATGCCCTTGCTCCTTACTTGTTCTTCATTCAGTGACTTCCATTACTCTGTCACTCAACACTTGCATGCACTTTTTCCAGTATACTTAACAGACTTACTCCCCAATATTTGCTACATACATTCTTAACGCCTTTTCCTTTGAACAAAGGAACAATAATAGTTTTCACTCAATCCTCACACATAACCTTCTGCTTCCAAGATAAATTATGCATCAAGTGCATCCACTCCGTCACACTTTCTCCTCCGTACATCAACATTTCAGCAGTATTCTCATCAACTTGAGGTGCCTCTTCTACCTTCAGCCTCATCAGTGCTCTTTTTACCTCTCTTCTTGCTATAGGACCCTGCACTTGTATCCTTTTCCTTTCAACCTCCATTTGCATGTATGTAACAACTGCTGTGTCACCTTGTACCACAGTCATCTATCTGTTTTTCAGAATACCCTTTTCATCTTCCTTCCCTTCCTCCTTTTGATTCTGTAAGTCCCTTTCATTACTTCTCACATTTACATTTCCACTCCTACATCCACCTATTTCCATTTTCACTTCCTTCCAGTGCAATGTCTTTTTTTCCATAAACTTTTCTCTCAGCTTTCTTCCAAAATCTTCATCTGTTCGTTTTGCTTTCCTGTATCAGCTTCTTAACATTCCACTTACACATCTTCTATTTTTCCCTCCTTATTTGCTGAAATTCCAGTGGAACATTCTTTTTGAGCAATCTACCATATGCCTTTTTCATCCCTTCCACAGCATTTCTAATCTTATCAACCATGCATTTCCCCTTATATTCTTATATATCACAACCTTGTATCCATTTACAGATTCTACAACTTTTAAAAATTTTTCTCTAAGTGATCATCATTCAAGGCTATTCAGTATTAACATTTCTCATTCTCTCCTGGGAAAAGTTTAAATGAAAATGGCTCAAAATCCTTGATGATCAGCATCAAAATTTTATTTCTCATATGACCAGTTGGTATGAGTTTTACCAGACAAGCACTGTGGAGGAGTTTCATAATGACATAGTGGAAACTATCCAGCAATACTCAGAACCACCTAGATAGATTAGGAGACGCATGAACACATGCCAGCCTAACCCACACAGACATCACACCTACTATAATGATCCTCAAGTTAAGAAATGTATGTCTCTTGCAAGGAGAATCACACTTGTTTACAGGTGATCACAAACACCAGAGATACTGGAATTGTTCTATTCTCTACTGGCAACTGCCTGCCAGTATATGATTGAACTTAGACAATCTCACTGGAAAGCATTTGTTAATGGGCTGAACACAAATGCAACTATCAGTAGGACATGGAGAGATATTATTAGAAAAACCAGTCAAGTTTTCCCTCCAAACTCTTTACATAGAGCCAATGAGCTACTTAATACCTTTCTTTTTTATGTTGAAGGCTCTAGTCACGAACAAAAGCCACATCAAGGCTTGGCAGTAATTGAAATATAGAGATGATTATGAGACTGAAAGAAAAAATACAAGGGAAAGTGTTTACAAATTTTTGAGAAAGTGAAAGACCTGTCTTTTAAAATGTGCCAGGTCATAGTTATTAAGAAAGATATGAGAAGATAGAGAGTTCCTAAGCTTTTACGTGTAGGGAAAGAAGCAGGTATCAAAACAGCCCACCCTTGAGTTGCCAATGGCAACAGAATAATCATGTGATGCAGCAGCTTGCCAAGTATTGCGTGGTCTATCTAGTGGAGGGAGCACACAAGCAGCCAGCTCTCGAGAGCAAAACCAAAGTAATACCTATATAAGAGGAAAGTGAACCAACATTCTGGCATAGGGAAAGGGGGTCAAGTTTGGAAGGTAGCCTGAGACAGTTTATAAGTCGGACCACTTTCGACTTGACTCTGTCAAATAAGGATACATAGCTAAAACCACCCGAAATGTGGGAGCAGTACAAGGATGAATCAATCCCTTGTATAAATGGAGCAACTGTTCTGAAGAGAAGTTTCAACATCTAAACAGGACACCCAGTATCTTAGAGGCAGACTTAGCTATTCCCGTAATGTGGGGTTTCCAATCAAGAGTAGATGTTACAGTAATACCAAGTATGTTCATTGAGTCAAAGGTGGAATTACACAACCATCAAAGGAGATACAAGAGTTCTGAAGAGTTTTTGATAGAGAGAAATTGGGTCATGGAGGTATTAAACTTAACAAGACTTTGTTTGCCCACTGATATATCCTGCCCAAGTGTAAGTTTATTGAAGAAGCTGTGTCAAGATGAGATGCAATTCGAGTGAGAGAAGAGGGAGCAGAATTAAAGGATGTGGATGAATGCAGTGTTGAGTCATCAGCATATGAGTGCATTGGATTATTTGTGGAGGAGAGGAAATCGTTGAAAAAATGGAGAAAAAGTGTAGGAGACAGGACAGAACCATGAGGGACACTGCTGTTGATGGAAGAAGGGGGGGAAGCTGATCTAGCAACAGCCACAGAGATAAATCAGCCAGAGAGGAAGCTAGATATGAAGGAACAGATTGAGGGAAGGAAGCCAAAAAAGGGGAGCTTAGAGATGAGACCCTGATGCCACACCCTATCAAAAGCCTTAGATATGTCAAGGGCAACTATATATGACTCCCCAAAGTCTTTCAGGGATGATGACCAGACATTAGTAAGATAGGAAAAAGTATCACCAGTGGATCTCATCTTACGGAAGCCATATTGGTGATCAGAGAGAAGACTGTGATTTTTGAGGTGTTTAAGGATATGGGAGTGCAGGTTAAGCAAAATCCCATACCTGAACAGAGATAAACTAATCCACTTCATGATGAACAAGGGGAATGATGACTGTAATATCCTATTCACTGATTTGAACTTGACACAATGCTGACTAAAGGCAAAGCCACCTCTCCAGGAGAGGATGGTATCGCCTCTAAAACCTTATGGCTCCTATGGAGTGTACCCAGCGATCCTCTTCTTGAACTGTTCAACATGAGCCATGTGACGAGTTGTACTTTCCTCCAGGACAAATAGCCTTATCATTCCAGTACCCAAACCCAATCACCCTGATGCCTTTAGACCTGTATCCTTGACACGTTGTTTCATGTGAAGCCTTCGAAAGGTTGGTACTCAGTTGTCTTCTGCATAGAATTAGAGAGTGTCTGTCTCTCAGTCTGTATGGTTTTATGCACAAAAAGAGTGCATCGCTGCATCACCTCCTTTTTAACTCTCCATACAGATGACAGTTACACCACCTTTCTTGACCTTAAAGCTGCTTTTGACATGGCCAGTTGACATGTAATTTTGTATGAACTTGCTGAAATGGATAAAGGGGCTGGCTTTTACAATGGATATCTTGCTACCTGTCGTCTGTTATGTTTCAGGGACACAAAAGTGAAATCAAAGGGTTTGAACTTGGTTCTTTGCAGGGCAGTATACTTAACCCTGCTTTATTCATTGTTCTTATTAATGCCCTTCTTCAGTCCAAAAGGAAGCTATGACAATCATTCTCAGCTGCTCTAAAACAATGAAGATTCTTAACATGAGGAAAGAGCTTGATCTTCCCATTATCAGAGACAGAATAAGTGAAATCAATCTTCTTATTGGGATCCAGACAAGCACATCCCAGTCCATGTAAAGAAACTTTCCAGACCTTCGTAGATGGGAGACATCCATCCAGATGGATTGCTTCGACTGGGAATAGGCTTAGAATGTATGGTATTCATGAAGTTTACCATGAGAGACAACATTTGCACTATCCTGCTCCGGGGGAAATTAACCTCTTTGATATATTCCCACATTCCTCCAAAAACCTCTACTCAGGCCACAGCCTGAGTTAGTGTTATGAGTAAATGCATAATGATGCTCATTACCAAATTGAAACCATGACTACTGACTGTAATCTCTCACAGACTATATACAGATTGTTCCCTTCAACAAACTACTGTTGCTGCCAGAAGTAATATTATTGTAACACTTACTCACAGTTTTTACTTTAACCTGGGACTCGGGGTCAATAACTGAGTATCCACACTCCAAACAGAATTATTTGCTATCCTTATGGCCCTTAAATATGTTGAAAATTTTAAGTGTGATAGTCTTGTAAGTGGTTCTCTTTCATCATTATTTACATTAAACTTGCTTCTTTATGATTATAATATGCTTGTGTTTGAAGCATAGCAAAGTATAACAAAATTGCTCAAGTTTGGCTTAGAGTCCATTTTCTCTAGGATCCATCCCATATTGGGTTAGATTGCATGATAAAGCTGATGAACTAGCCAAAACATATGTCTAAAAGATAAAGTTGATTACACCCTGGGTCTGCCTGCAAGTATTCAAAAGAGCGGGAACAAAATCATTTAGACTTTAGGAGAAGTGAAATTACACAAGCAGGTCCATTTACCACCACAGTATGTGCCTATGGTTCCACCAGCAGAATTAGTAGACATCTTGATGTTGTTGTCACATGACTTAGGTGGGGATATAGATGCTCATGGGAGTTTGCCCTTCCTGTTGATAGAGAACAGACCAAATGTAAACTTTCCCAACAAAGCAGTGCTCACGATATGGAGCATTACATCCTTGACTGTTGCAAAGTCAGTGAGTTCAGAGATGATACTTGCCAAACATTACAAGATACATGCAAATATTTCATGAATAACAATGTTCTACCTCTAATACTTAAAAAGTATCATGAATTTGCTTATTGTGGATAGTTCTTTTCTTATTCATCTAGGTACATAATCAGATTACTGTTTTTCAACTGTTGTAAACTTCACTTAACATGTAATTTGCCAGATCATTCATTGTGTTACCCAAACCATGTTAATGCTTTACTCTCTGTGTAACCTATAATGTATTTCAATCACTGAGGCCCAGTCCCTGGAGCTTTTGTGCACTCATATCCTCTTTTGCACCACCGCTCACAGGATGGGTTGAAGTGCACAATAATTTAGCTGCATTTTTGACAAAAATCAAAAATCAGTCTCAAAATATTTTAAACACCTCCTTCACACATGACTTCATCCCTACATTTACTGCACTTTCAAGCAAACTTTCTGTCATGCTTTTTTCATGCTCCTTGCAGTTTTTTTTTATCCAGCTTTTTGCATGCTAACATTTTCACTTCTCCATTTTTCCATACACCATACCTCCCACTTGTCCCTGATCCTAACCTCCACAAGAACTGCAAAAAGGGGGTTGAATCTTCAAAAAAATCCTCTCACAACTCTGGCATCCAACACAGCTTTCTTAATCTTTCAAACCCTTTTGCTCTTCTCTTTCATCATTATTATCCATATATATCTGTGGAGATAGACTTATAAAAATAGATGGATTTGTTTGTGGCATTTATAGATCTGGAGAAAGCATATAATAGGGTTGAAAGAGATGCTTTTGTGGAAGGTTTTAAGAATGTATAGTTTGGGAGGAAAGCTGCTAGAAGCAGTGAGAAGGTTTTACCAAAGGTGTAAATCATGTATTCAAGTAGGAAGAGAGGGGAGTAAATGGTTCCACATTAAGGTTGGTCTGTGGCAAAGGTATTTGATCACACCATGGTTGTTCACTTTGTTTATAGATGGGGAGGTGAGGGATATAAATGCGAGTCTTGAAGAGAAGGTCAAGTATGCAGTGTGTGGGGAATGAGAGGCTTGGGAAGTGTCAGTTATTGTTTGCTGATGATACACAGCACTGGTGGTAGATTTGAGTAAGAAACTGCAGAAGTTAGTGACTGAGTTTGGAAGAGTGAGTGAAAGGAGGAAGTTCAGAGTAATTGTGAATAAATGGAAGAGTGAGTGAAAGGAGGAAGTTCAGAGTAATTGTGAGTAAAGGCAAGGTTATTAAGTTCAGCAGAGTTGAGGGACAGGGTAGTTGAGGTGTGAGTTTGCAATGGAGAAAAATTGTAGGAAGTAAAGTGTCTTAGATGCTAGGAGTGGACATGGCAGCAAATGGAACCAGGGAAGCAAAAGTGAGTCATAGGATGAGTAAAGAGGCAGAGTTTCTGGTAGCACTGAAGAGTGTGTGGAAACAGAGAACGTTATCCAGGAGGGTAAAAATGGGTTTTTTGAAGGAATAGTAGTCCCAACAATATTATGTAGATGTGAGCCATGAGCTACAGATAAGGCTGTGTGGAGCAGGGTGGATGTGTTGGAAATGAAATGTTTGAGGACAATTTGTTGTGTCAGGTGTTTAATTGAGTAAGTAATGAAAGGGTAAGAGAAAGGTGTGGTAATGAAAAGAGTGTGGTTGAGAGAGTAGAAAAGGGTGAATGAGAGAATGAGTGAGGAAAGGTTGACAGAGAGGATATATGAGTCCAAAGTGGAGGGAACAAGGAGAATGTGGAGACAAAATTGGAGATGGAAGGAAGGAGTGAAACAGATTTCGTTGAGCAATTGGGTCCTGAATGTGCAGGAGGGCAAAATGCATGCACAGAATATAATGAATTGGAATGATGTGTTATATAGGGGTTAATGTGCTGTCATTGGACTGAACCAGGGCGTGTGAAGTTTCCTTGGCAAACAATGGAAAGGCCTGTGGGGTCTGGATGTGGATAGGGGGCTAGGGTTTTTGCATATTACACAAGACAGCTAGAGAATGGATTCAAGCAGACTTGGCCTTTCTTTGTCTGGTCCTGGGGCTAACTTGCTAACATGGGAAGTATCTTTGGATCACCTTGTACTAAAAAAAAAGTTCTTACACAGACATCCACATGATAACTTCTATTATCATGCACTCCAGGCAGTCCCCATTTACCAACTGTCTTGCCAGTTTCATGATGTCTCACCTTTGCATTCATATCACCCATTACAAGCAACTTTTTCTCCTCTAACCCATTTATTTATGCAGTCATTAGAATTTCTCCAGAAACACTTTATTTTATCTTTACCTTGCACATTCTTCTTAGTCACAGGTGCATATATACATGCCCATGCATACTTCATAATTCCAGTCTTTCCTTTTGCCCACACTGTTCTTGATCTACTCCATCCGTGCTTTCAGACTCTCAGTGATAGCACAGTTGCACATCCTTCTTTCCATCTTCCCTGATAATTTTTATTCATTCCTGTCCATACCACTATCTTGCAGGCCTTCCCATAACCAGCATTTATCACTTCCATTTTCACCCCCATTCACCCTGCCCAAGAATATGGGCTTCCCCAGTCCCCAGCACATCCAAGCTCTAACTTTTAAAATTCTTCACAAGCTCCCTCCTTTTACTTTTCCCAGTTATTCCATTAACATTCAAAGCCATCACCTTCAATTGCTCGTCCTTTTCACTCCCTGGCATAACTAGCGTATTCCAGTGACTCTTCTTAGCCTTTAGTGCATCACCTTTGACAGGCCATTGGCAGAGGGCAACTTCAGTGCATTGTATCCCAGATGCAGTGGGGCTGTCACATTGTCCAAAAAAGTAAAATTTCAGTACATGCTTAGTGTTTGTTTGTTCTTGAAATTATTTACCATTCAACATCTGACATACCACCTGCTAATGAGTGCTACTAAACTGCCTAATGATTGCTATAGAACTGCATTTCATATACCTATTTTTATGGGAATCATAAGCAGTGGTAGTTGAGTACTCAGCATTCCTCTTACTCATTGTTTAAGAGTCTAAGTTCTGCTCATGGAGATCAGAATGGCTTTGTAAGCGCACAGTGGTGAACTGTTGCTAGAGTACACTGAGGTGCTGGAGGAATTGATAAGAGTGTGCTTTCTCTGGTTAGGAAGTAGAACAGAGCTTGGATTCTTCAAAATTTGATAAGTTTCTTACATAATATCATGTTATGACCCCTGGTTGCTCTGTCTCTTCATCTCTCAAAGAACTCTTCACTGTCCACATTGTCAGTGTGTTTTAAAGATTTAAAGATTGTGACCAAGTCACCCCTTTTGTAATCCTTATCTCTTTCAAGGTGGCCAAATTTAAAGCCTCTTGCCATACCATTCCTTGTACCTTAACTCTCCTGATTCTGGTACCATCCTTCTTGCCCTTTTCTAGACCTTCTATGTTAGTTCTTTGTACTTCTTAGGTGTGGTGACCAAACCTAATAAGCATATTCTATTTTTGACCTGATCTAGAATATGAACAGCTTGCTGAATATTTCATAATCCATATGAAAATGTATCTGTGCTGATTGGAAATTTTTAATCTTATCCACAAGTTCTGTAACATCCAGAATTTTCTAGGGAACATTAATGGATGAAATAATGACAAGTACAGTGGAAACCTGCATTATTCTTTGGAGGCTGAGGTGTTCAGTAAGTAGCAAAGACTACTCTGAATCACCTGGGGTCACCTAAATCACTTCATGGCCTATAAAAGGGCTTCCATGAAACTGAAGCTACTTCTCTATCTGTCTGTTTATACTTCTGATGCCTGTTCCTTCACGAAACTCCCATCAGAAGGGTGGCCTTGGCAAAAGAGTCTCCATGTATCGCAATCCTTACATGCCTTGCTTGCGTACACTATTCCATGCTTTCTTCCACCATTTCTCTCTCTCTCCATTACTCTTCAACTCTCTTTCCCCATGTCACAGATGGTCTTCCTCTCAAACTAACCCCTTTAATCATATTATCACACACATTCCTTGTAAACTCCCCATCTTGCATTCTTTCTACATGCCCAATCCACCTCACAGTGTTACATTTCACCCACTCTTCCACTCCAGAATTCAATCCCTTTGCATTCCCTACCATACTGAATCTCTCATAAACCTCCCTCATTCCTTTCTTCCTTCCATCTAGTTATACCACATGCTTCTTGTAGATTGCTTATTGCTGCAGACTGGATTCTTGACCTTTGTGTCTCATCCCATGTCCATGTTTTGACTGTATAGACCAGGGTTGAGAGGACTGTGCCATTCTTTAATCCTTTCTTCACTTCCATACTTACATTTGTACCCTTTATTATTCTATTAAAGGACCCAATGACTCTTCTACCCTGTACTGTTCTCCCCCTTATCTCTCCTTCCATATCACCAAACTTACCCAAGATAACTTCCAAATAAATTCTGTCACCTATTCCAGCCTTTCTTTTCCCCTTATTTATAACACAGTTTAGTAGTCTTTTCTCTCTCAATCTCTAGGGTTTTGCAAAATCTGTATTTTCAGTCTGTATCCTTTCAGATATCATTGCTTTACTTTTACTTGCATTTACCTTCAACTGCCTATACTTACACACATGATAAAACACATTTACAACCTTCGGCAACTCTTCATCACTCTTTGCAAACAGCACTGTGTCATCCACAAGCAGGTTTGTCACTAGCCACCTACTTTACCATCACACTCCATCTTTGCAACGCCTTTCCCTAGTTTTGCTTTCATCACTCGTTTCATGCCATTCATGTATATGTAAAACAGCCATGGGACATCATACAGCCCAATCTCACACCTACATGTATACCAAAATTGTCTCTTAAATCTCCATCTATTCTTACATGTGCATTTGTTCCTATGTAGAAGGCTTTTGCAACATCCAACAGTTGTCCTCCTACCCAATACATCTGTTACTCTACTCCCACATTCATAATGCGCAGTCATTTTTGGCTTTTCAGCAAAGCTGAGATGTTTCTTGAGTCTTTTAGCACATGCAACACTGATAGCAGTCATGTCTGCCTGAGTTCATTCGAAAAAACAGGCCTTTGTGCCCTACATTATTCTGTATATGTGTGAGAATACAGACTCTGAGTTTATTTATTGACCAAGTGGGCACTTGCCTCAGACTGGTGGATAGTGACCACATTATGTCTTTTTTTTCAACCTGAAATTCTACTTGAATAATCCTTGTAATTATAATGGTATGAAATATATTATTGCACCATTAGATTATTGTAGATCAGTGTGAAACTGTATGTATGTGTGCAGACAGAGAATTGTATGTAAGTGAATTAAAGAAAAAATGCACTGAAATGGTGCACAACAGGCTGTCACATATTCAGATGTCCAGTTTTCTGAACTGAGGTTAGGAAGTAATTGAATGTTCCAACACATTCCAAACTCAGTTCAATGGGTCCGTAACTTACTGGACTAAATTTGCAGTGTAAAGGTCTTTCATGGAAATTTCTTTTAGATCCCATACTTGGTCTGATGAAGTCATGGATCATTGGAATTTTTTTGAAGCCAAATTCCAGTACACTCAAGTCTGTTAGAACTGGAGTTTACTGTAACTCTGTATTTGATCATTATATTTTTCACTTTGTAAAAATGTGACGTACATGTACTGACAAAAATTTTAATTGTAAGACAGTTCTTCATTTGATAAGTATATTTCCTATTATATTTAATTATGACTGTTGATTGGAAATTCTAGTCTTAAAAATATTAACTATATTTTACTTTCATTTTAGGCGTAACAGAATGGGAGCCTGAAGTAGTTGGTGACTTTGGATGTCGTGTCTGGTGTCCAGACCTATTAACTGAGGGACAGTGGCATCACTTGACTATCTCATTAAGTCGTTCTGTGCTCAAAAATTCTTCTCTCAGTATCTATATTGATGGCCAACTTGTTACTCAAAAAAAACTTCATTACATTTTGCAAAACCCTGGTGGTGGGGCTGCAAACCTTACCATAGCTTCATCTGTATATGCCTATATTGGAACACCTCCAGCATACAGAAGACATTCCAAACTTGTGTGGAAACAAGGTTGTTGCCACTTGGTGGAAGATGTGTTACAACCCCAGATGGTGAATCAGCTTTACCAGCTTGGGCCACATTACACAGGTTGCTTACAGGCAGCACAGATTCCTGGTATGTTAATGAATGAATCCTTGACTTTTGATGTATACCACATTTTCTGACTAATACTGTACTCATGCTTTAAGTAGTTAAATTATTGTTTCATTCATTAAGACATAGGTACTTCAATTAGTATGTTTCAGTCATTAAGATAATAATTCTGAAAGATATTTTCTTATATCTCTATAATGCCTAAGCTAGGCTTCCATCATTGATAGATACCTTTGTGATTTGGTTAATCGTATTTCAGTACAGTAGGGGTGTATTATATTAATATGTTGTTAACAAGTTTTTCAAGAAGTTTTTGGTGAATATTACAAAAAAGTCAGTATTATCCTTTAGTTTCCAAAAGTTGTCAAAAGAGACAACAGGGGAAACAATATAGAAATAACTCTATTAATTCCATGGTAAGGAAAGTGCACTGTAATCCCATGTGGAACCTAGCTGATATGCTAATAAGATGCAAAAAGATTTTCCAGTTGTCATCAGAACTGTGAGAGTACTGCTTGACTCATATGATGATGTTAATGATTGAGCTAAAAAGCTTATATCTTTTTGATTAAACATTTATTAATGTTATTAAAGCAATACAGGTTAGTTGTGATGTGATTCTGAATGGAGAAAACTTAAGGAAGTGGGGTGTTTTAGATACTTGGGAGTGGCCTTGGCAGCAAATGGTACCATGGAAGCAAAGGTGAGGGTAGGTGAGGGGGCAAAGGTTCTGGGAGTATTGAGGAGTGTACTGAAATATAGGTTGCTAGTAGGGAGGGCAAAAATGGGTATGTTTGAAGTTTTGGTCATCATAATGATGGGTGGATATGAGACAAGGGCTATAGATGAGAACATTTAGAGGAGGATGTATCTGTTGGGAAATGAAATATGTGAGGACAGTATGTGGTTTGATAAGGGTTGATCATGTAAGTAATGAGAATTATCATGGAAGAGGGAAAGAAGAATGTGTAATTATCTAATAACTGAGAGTATGGGAGGGTATTACAGAGCATGGATGGAATGGATCAAGAATAGTGTGGGTGAAAGGTAAGATTGGAATTGTGAAGTATGCATGGGTATGTGTGAATGCACATGAAGACAGTTCAAAGTAAGGATGAAGCAAAGTATTTCTGGTTTGAGAAGGAAAGAAAAGTGGTTGTAATGGGTGATATGAATGCGAATGTGGAATGTGATGAAATTGGCAAGATCTCTATCTTATGGAGGTGAAGGTGAAGATTTGCACAGGTTTTCAAAAAAGAAGAGAGAATATTGGGGAGAAGAGAGTGGTGAGAGAAAGTGAGCTTTGAAAAGAGACTTGCATGAAGAAAGATCAGGAGAGATTGAGTGTAGAATGGCAAAAAGTGAGCACAAATGAACTGAGGCGAGTGGGTGAGGTATGGGATGTATTTAGGGAAGCAGTGATGGCATGTGCAAGAGATGCATGTGGCATGAAAAAGGTGGGAGGTAGGCAGATTA
>JAYMFT010155562.1:0-12530 GCA_038088735.1 Panulirus argus
ATATGTGTGCATGTATGTATATATGTGTGTATGCGGGGGGATGGGTTTTTCTTCGTCTGTTTCCTAGCGCTACCTCGTTGACGCGGGAAACAGCGATCAAGTATAATAAATAAATAAATAATATATAAGTATATAGATATATAAATTGCAATTACATATTTGTACTTTTATGGGGAAGGACTTTTAAATCTACAAATGCTGTTTTCATTAAACATGTCTCCAGTCATTCAAATTATTCCATTCTCTCACCATTCTTACACCATAACAGAAATTCTTTACATCTTTCTGAACAAGTTTCTTGCTTACTTTCATGTTATGTCCTTTGATTGCTCCATCCCTCATGTCAAAAATCCGTTTTAAACCTTTAAAGGCTGTGATCAGGTCATCCCTCGCTCTTCTCTCATCCATGGAGGGCAAATTTAAAGCCTTTAGCCTTTCCCATAACAAAACTCTCTTAATTTTCATACCATCTTTGCTGCCCTTCTTTGGAACTTCTCTCTTAGCGCTTTGTGCTACTTTAGGTGCAGTGACTAAACTTAAAAAATATTTTCTAGTTCTCGCCTTATGCACGATAAGAAGAGCTTGCTTAACAGTACCTCATCCATATACTAGAAAGATATTCTAATATTTGCCAGAAGACCGTTTGTCTCCTTTACTATACTCTTAATGTAGGACTCTGTTGATAGGTTAAGAATGATATCAACCTGAAGTCTTTCTCATATTCATAATCCTAATGTTTTTTCCTCATACAAATTACAAAAAAGCAGACTGACCAGCCTTCACACAGTAAACAGAAACAAATATTCAAAATTTCAGTACAGAGGATTTCTTATCCCTAGATCATGCAATCTTATGCTTCATCGACATCTTCAACCAAGCCAGAAAAAGTACATACCACAAGGGCAACCAAATTTCTCCCCACAAGTTACACACCTCATAAAGTAAAAGAACGATTCATGCATAATCCCTCTCCATTAATAAAAATCATATTACATATTCAAACTCTAAACAGCACCATCACTAACCAAATCACTGAAAGAAAAACTGAAAACTGGCACTCCTTCCTCAACACAATGAATGATAAGACTTACAGTAACCAACTCTGGCACACATTAAAGAAAAATCACGTGTTAATCCAGTACAGCCCCCATTCATAAAGCAATCTGACCCATTCTACTGAAATCCCTTCTCCCAAATAACATACAAACATACTAATGACATGCTACTTAAAAATCAGCCACAAACCAATCTCACCCCTAAACAGAAGTCATGAAAAATCTACAAAAAAAAAACGTCCAGAAACAACTTCCCACTCACTCTCCTCAATTACTGATACAAGCAATGTAATTAAAATTTCAAAGAACTCTCTTGTTATAGGTCCTGACAAAATATTTTATTTCTATATAAAACAGTAATGCCCAGTAGCAACCCAAGTGCTTAAAAGATATTTTCAACTACTCCTGGCAGCAAAACTAAATCCCTAACATCTGGAAACTTGCCAAAATAATACTATTTCTAAAACTCACCAGACCAGCAAACTCCCCCAATCTCCTACTAACCTATATCTCTATCATCCCCAATATCCAGACTATGAAAAACATATCCACAACAAAATCAAAAACATTCCACTCTCATCCACACAGCATGGTTTCACACCCAAACACTGTATCACCTCACTACACACTGACTACAAACAAAATCATCTTGATGGATTTAATAAACTAAAAACCCTTATTACCAGCACAGTACTTTAGACAACAGATATCAATACAGGAATTGACACAGTCCCCTGTTACATCCTCATACAAAATGTACTTTACACCTCCCTCACTACAATGACAAAAAGTGATTTGCCAATTTCACAGCCAGCTGCTATATCAGTCACTCACAATGACTTCTATCTATCTATCTATCTATCTACATCTCTGACACCTGTTCCAATTGGAACTTCCTCAATGGGGGTGGCCACGACAAGAGTCTCCATAAATAAAGAACTATAGTGCCTCTTCTTAGCCTTTAACGCCTCACCCTTAACCGGCCACTGGCAGAGGGCAAAGCTAATGCAGTGTTTGCAGAGGCTCCTATCTAATGTTCCTAATGACTACTTCTATCTAATGCTCCTACCTACTACTTCCACTAAATGTTTCTACCTAATAATCCTGTCTACAAGATCCTACCTACTACTACTATCTACTGCTCCTAATATTTTGCCAAAAGGCAGGGCTAACACATAGTGCTCACTGCAGGAAAATTTAGAGTTATGAAGAATGAACTGCACAAGTTGAGTCTTGTCAAGTGTTACAAAGACAAGGAGAGACTGTATGTTTATGGACAGGATGCCAGTAGTCCACATGTTGATGAGGCAGAAAGAAAATGGCTTCTCCTCCCATACACTTTAAATTCAAAATGGAATTCCCCTTGGAGCAGTGCTTTCTCAAACTCTCCTGGATCTCTTTCTACACAACCTTCCATTACCTCAAGCAAGCCTCAACATGAAGGTCCTTTCATATGCAGATGGCCTCACAGTCATATCACAACATCCTGCACCACAGGAGGAACATCAAAAATGCAGCAGTACATAACATAACTGGAATACTCACTCACCAAGAACAGAATGTCTGCATCTCCAAAGAAGTCTTAAATCACTCTCTGAATACAAAAAAGGCATGAATCTAGCTCATACCCTTCAGTCAATTCAAATGGACAGTTACTCCCTCTGAACAAAACACCAACCACTCTAGGCATCACATATGACAAACATACAACATTCACTCCTCACATCAATAACATCAACTCAAAAGCAACTGACAAACTAAATACCCTAGGAACAATAGCTGGCAACAGATTTGGACAAGAAAAAGCATCCCTCAACATCCTTTCCAAACAGTTCATTTGCTCCAATTTAAACTAGGCCTTATCTGCCTAGTCTTCCATCCTCTCAAACACAAATATAGCAAAAGTGCAAATCACATAAAATATTGCATTCAGAACAATCACTGGTTGCTATCAACCACAAACACACAATACCATTACAATGAAACAAAGATCCTCCCAATACAGTCCAGCCTTAACATACTCAGTCCTCAATTCTATTTAACAGCAGTAGACCCTTCTCACCCAAACCACTCTAAAACTAATCACCAACCCACAAGAAGAAACAGAAAGCTTACCCCTGCCTCACACTTAGGTAACCTCTACTCACAGATCCCCCCCCAACACCAATGAATATAACACTGACAAAACACACGTACAACACACAAAATAAACCTAATTAGTACTAAACAACCAACCTACCAACTCAGTCTTAAACTCCAACCCAAGAGACATAGACCCTTCAGAAACCACACAAACTCCAACCCAGAAGACATAAACCCTTCAGAAACCACACAAACTCCAATCCAGGAGACATAAACCCTTCAGAAACCACAATACCCAGACAAACACAAATCACACTCCCATGTATATGCTCTGGAGCATCACCCATTATAAAAACACATCAAACGCTACATTAACATGTCCTAAGACCCCTCATGCCCGCAATGCAACTACCATGAAGTTCCCAAACACTTACTACTCAACTGCCCTGCATGCTCTGCACATAGACACATACACACATCATATCACATTATGACCTTTGATCCTAACCGTTGGATGTGGCCAGTTTCTGGAATGCTGTAGGAGCCTCATAAAGATAAAAGGGAAACTTGAGGCAGGAAGTAAGATAGTAATGAACATACTGAGGTCTTTCATTCTATCCCATCCTTATTACCTTACATTTGCTTGGGTTGGATTTCATCTAACATGTATCAGACCAACATAGGAATTTGTCCAGATCTCCTTTAAGAATATGCAATCCTGCTCACTTTTTACTACCCTCATGACCTTTGCATCATCTACAAGTCCATACTCTCAGGCAAGTCATTCACATAGATCAAGAAGAGGATTGGTCACCCTTCCACTAAGATAGTCTATTACCCATCAGAGGTTGTACGAGTCTCCCCCTGATTCCTCTCCTGTATTCCAGATTCTCAATTAGCCTCCCTTGTGGTAGTGTCAAATGCTTTCTGGCAGTAAAGATACATTCAATATACCTGGCTTTCCGTTTTGTTTATGACAAAGCTCATTCTCTCATAGAAATGTAAGGGGTTCACTACACATGACCTCCTTTCCCTAAATCTGTGTTGCCTCTGTACAAAATCATCCATTTGCTTTCTGATTAACTTTTGCAATACTTTTCAGACCACACTCATTAAGGAGACTGGTCTGTACTTCAGTGCCTTCTTTCTTATAGATGGGAATGTCATATGTTCTTTTCCACTCTCCTGGCACTTTGCCTTTATCCAGCAACATCTTGAACAGTATTTCAAGAGGTCTGCCTAGTGTATGTGCAAACATCTTCAGCAAATATTGTGAAATTTCATCAGGACCATGATCTTTGTATGAGTCAAGACCTTTTAGTATTTATTAATGTCTTTTCTAGATATTTCATTGTTTTCTTAAGCTTCCTCCCCATCCTATCTCACCTGTATTGGGACTAGAGTGTCTTTCAGTCTAAAAAATACTTTTGAACATGTTTTTCAGTTCCTCACATATCCTTGTATCATTCTCAACTATTTTTCCCCCTGAATTCCTTAATCTGATTAGCTGCTCTCTAAGTGACAATCTAATCCTGATAAATTTATGGAAAAGTTATAAACTTTTACCTTCCTTGTCATCAATATTCATTTTAATATCTCTGTTCCTCCATTCTTAACCAGTTATACTCTTTCCTTGCTTTCTTATACCTTGCATAAGCTAGCTGGCTGGAGTGTTGCCTATATCTCTGCCACTAAACACCTTGAAGTTTCCTTGCTTTTTGACAGCTTTGATTAAACCATTCTTTCCTCTTTCTTAACATTGCCTTTGTATATGAGGCTTGAGAAACACATAATCCCACTCCACTGTACATTTCACAGAACCGCCGCGCACTTTTGCTATTTTCTTGTTGGGTTCGTAACACTTCGACATCGTCCACTTTCACCCTTTTGAGATCACCCTGCACTTGAGCCAGTGGCAAAGAAATGTTTTGACAGAAATTCTTTCGGAATGCAAGCACCTGACGGCGGATCACTGGAAAGAATTCCTCAAACTTTAATTTCATCACAACATCTACTTCTTGGGAACTGATCTCCATTCTCATTCTATGTTACCATAAAAATTACTTAGTTCTGTGTAGTTCCCATAACTATATCTCCTCCACAAGTCCTGTCTCATCTTTGTTCTTTGTTCTTTTAAATTCCTAGTTTACCACATAATCAAACTTAAGCTTTATAATGATCAATTTTCCACATAAGTATCATAGATGATATTTTCAATATCCATGCTAGTATGTGTGAAGAAATGATCTAGTAATGAGAGTGAATGAATCCCTCTCATCCTAGTCAATTTAGAACAAGCTGGCATTGGAAATTTTCCTGTGCACTCTCTAAAAAGTTGTCTCCATGATTCCCTATCACCATGACAATACAAATTCTACCTGTCTATCTCCTTATAATTGAAATACCCCATTATCAATACTTTACCTTTACCGAGAGGAGCATGTTTTACTGCTTCACGTACAATGCTGTTTTTATTGTATATTTGTTCTGGATTGTTAAAAGTCTTCTGAGGATTATATATCCTCATCACCACTATCCACTTCTTTCCCAAAGTTACTCTTTCCTTTATATAGTGTCTAAGTGGACTCCCTACTAGTTTCTCAGAAACTTAGGTAATCTCTTATTAAGAGAGCCCATTCTCCTCCTTTGTTATCTCTTTCCCATCTTATTATTGTTTACCCTTCTAAACAGAAAAAATGAGATCTTATCTCTTCAGTAAAATTTGTTTCCACAACCCCAACAATATCAGGTATGTCTTCCCTTCTAAAATCCATAATTCCCGTTCTTTATCATGTACTACTATCTATCAACATTTGTATACTATACTTTCAGTCTACCATTACCACTGCCTAATATTCCTTATCACTCTGCAGCACTGGTGGGGGTGGTCTATCCTCCTGCTCATTTGGGGTCTTCTGTTTTTTGCCTTCTGTTTGTAATCTCTACTTTTCATCTCTCTCCTCTTGGTATTGCTTGATGAATACTCTGCTGAATTCCACCTTGTTTTTATGTTTCTCACCCTGTCTTAGTACCTCACAACTAGATTACTCCATATCAAAACATAACCATATCATTGGTCCCTTTATGTTTTGATTACAATCACCAATTCTTCTTATTTCCTTTATCACAGAGATCGCATCTGGAAATTCTACTGCATCTAGTATCCCTGTAATAAGAATTTCTTCTTTCTTTCCCCTGCCCCTCTATCTCATGTATGTTATTCATCCAGTCCAAAAACAATCAAAGATTTATGTCTGTCAAGCTTGTGGTTAACTAATCTTCCTAACTTATGTGCAACCCACCATGCAGCTGAGTCCATCAGTTTTTGTTCACTTCTGCAGCTCTAGCTTTTTCCAAAATCCACCTTTTAGCTGATTAGCATAAATCCTATATGCTCTGTATGTTTTAATATCTTCATGTATGAGATCAAAAATTTTGCTAATTCTTCTGTCTCTTTCAGTACATATTCTACCTAGTGCTTCACTCAGTGCCCTGGACACCTCTGTTTCAGTGTCCCCAGGTTCCTGTCATGTGTGTGTACCTGCAATCACCTATTTGCAATTACATGTTTGTAATGTACTAGGAGAGAGTTTTACTCATGAGATCCTATCTCTAGAGCATTTTCAATATTATACAACTTCTTTATATTCTTTAAACACGTTTCTTGCTTAATTTCATGTTATGTCCTCAGGATATATTCACTGTCCACATTATCAATGTTTTAAAAACTTAAAGGTCATGACCAGGTCACCCCTAACTCCTCTCTTCCATGGCGGGCAAACTTAAGGCCTTTTAGCCTTTTCCAGTGACTTTCCTCTCTTTATTTTTTGTATCATCTTTGTACCCTCCTCCGGACCTTCTCAATTAACTATTTGTGCTTCTTTAAGTGCAGTGACCAAATTGGAGAAGTACATTCTTGTTCTGTCCTTATGTAAAATATGATAAACTTGCTAAATATTTCCTTATCCACATACTTGAAAGCTATTCTGATATTTGACAGGAGACAGTTTCTCCTTACCTATTCTCTTCAAGCAGGGCTCTGGTGATTGCTTAGGGATGATGTCGACCCCTATGTCCTCATACATACAATTGTGACGTTTACTTCCTGCTATATAATAGCCAAAATGACAAAATCTTTCACTATGTCCCTTCCTAAGTATCTTAAACTTGCTTGGGTCAAATTTTGTCACCATTTATCTGAACAAATTTGGAATGTCTTGGTCCCTTTGTAAGTATATGCAATCCTGCTCACTTTTCACTTCCCTCATGACCTTTGCAAACACATTAAGACTCTCTCTTTCTCGTGTGTGTGTGTGTGTGTGTGTGTGTGTGTGTGTGTGTGTGTGTGTGTGTGTGTGTGTGCGTGAAAGAGAGACACATAGTTAAGCATCACATGCTTTCTGGCAGTCCAGATATAAACAATCCACACAGCTTTCCCTTCTGTCTAAGACAGAACTCACTCATAAAAATCTGTCATTGAAAAATGACCTCCTTTCCCTAAAAATGTGCAGCCTCTTACTCTGCAGAGTCATCCATTTACTTTCTGTATGCAGCTTTTATGGATCTGAAGTTGGGGGACAACTTTTGGATGATGTGAAAGCCTTCTAGAGTAGGGGTACAACTTTTGGATGATGTGAAAGCTTTCTAAAGAAGAGTAAATGCATGTAACAGCGTGGATGAAGACCTGAGTGAAAGTTGCAGCATACATGTGGATGTAGAGCAGGGCTGTGTGATCTTGCAGGATTTTCTTAACATAAATATATGGAGAGAGTGATGAGATAGATGAAGGCAAAGGGGTGTAGAGATGGAGTGTGGTGGTGAGGTATGGTAACTACAGTAGTCTATTTGCAGATGATAATGTACTGCTTGTTGAGAGTAAGGAGGAGTTGTGTAAGCAAAGGCAACTGAAGGTAAATGCAAGCAAAAGTAAAGTTATGGTGTTTGAAAAGAAACAAAGCTTTATAGAGTGAGAGAAGAATGTGAGCTAAACTCTGTTATACATAATGGGGGAGAAAGACTGGAAAAGGTGACAAATTCTAAATTTTCTTTTTCCAGTCAAGGACAAAAGTTCATGTCAAGGTTAGGCCTTAAATGAAATATTGAGAGGAGCCAGGCTGGGCCTTCAATGAAATTTAGCAATATTAATGAAATGGAAAAAGAAGAATCAAGGGAATTTTGCAGGAAGTGAAAAACCTGTCTTTTAAAATGTGCCATGTCATAGGTTTTAGGCAAGACATAAGAACTAGAGAGTTCCAAAGCTTTATGGTGTAGGGAAAGAACAGTCATCAAAACAGCCCACCCTTGAGTTGCCAATGGCCACACAGTAATCAGGTGATGCTGCAGCTTGCCGAGTATTGTGTGGTCTAGTTAGTGGTAGGGGGAACAAGCAGCCAGTTCTCAGGAGCATAAACCAAAGTAATACCTGCTGAGGGAACATGAACCAACATTGCAGCATAGGACAAGCATATCAAATCTTATTGCTACCTTGGGAGAGTTTAAAAGTAAGACTGCTTCTGACTAAACTGACAGAATCACTCCATATATGAGAGAGTGCTCCATACAAGGATGAACAATCCTTTGTATAAACAGAGCAACTGTTCAGAAGGAAAGAAATTCTGACATCTACACAGGACTCCCAGTTTCTTAGAGACAGACTTAACTATTCCCATAATGTCAGGTTTCCAAGAAAGAGTGGATATTACACTTATACTAAGTATGTTCACTGAATCAAGAGGTACAGTTACAAAATCAATTGAAGGAAAGAGGAAAGCTGAGAGGAATTTTCGATAGAGAGCTGGACAGAAACCGAGTCTTGAAGGCAATGACTTAAACTGAGTTCATCTACCACTGAAATAACCTGTCCATGTCTGAGTTGCTACGGAAGATGTGTCATGACAAGATGCAGATCGAGTGAGAGTAAGAGCAGAAATGTAGGAAGTTGTGCAATGAAGATTTGATTCATCAGCATATTAGAGTATTTGGTTATTTGTGGTAGAAAGGAAATCATTAATGAAGAGGAGAAAAGAGTAGGAGATTGGACAGAACACTAAGGGACAAGGCTGTTGATGGAGAAAGGAAGACAGACTGATCCATCAACTAACACATGAATAGATCAGCCAGAGAGGAAACTGGTTATGAGGGAGGAAAGTGAGGAATGGAAGCCAGAAGAGGAGAGCTTAAAGATAAGACCCTAATGCCACACCGTCAAAAGCCTTTGGATATGTTGAGGGCAACTATACATGACTCCCCAGAATCTTTCTGGGATGATGACCAGACATTAATAAGATAGGAAAGAATATCACCAGTGGATCTCACCTCACAGTAGACAAACTGGTAATCAGGGAGAAGACTATGAGATTCAATATGTGTGAGGATACAGAAGTAGAGGAGATATTCAGACACTGGAAACAGTAGGTGTCAGAGCAATACGACGAAACTTAAAAAGATTAGAATGGTTACCATTCTTAGGGATGGGATATACCAATGAACACTTTCAAAAAGATGTAAAAGCTCAGGTTTATAAACAGAAACAGAACAGACGAGTAAGCACACTTGCAAATTCAGAGATACATTCTTTCAATAATTGGGGATGGATGCCATCAGGATCATAAACCTGCTTGTGCCCAAAGACAGTAGTGTTTTTCGGACAGTTCAAAAAGAGATTATTGGAAGGGGCCTAGGATTGGTAAAGGAGCATCAGGGGGTGAAGGAATGTTAGGAGTCATCAAAGGTAGAGTTCATGGAGAAACAAGAACCAAAGAGAGTTGTTCTGTCTATGGGAGAGACAGGTATAGTACCATCTGAACAGAAAAGTGAAGGGAAAGGTGGAGAGACAAAAGTTTTTTGCAATACCCTTAGATACAGATCAAAAACCTATTAGTGGATAACAAGGAGAGGTTATTGCACATTCTTTGAATGAAGGAATGCTCAGCCTCATTGATAATGTACTCGCAATGATTACAGGCAGTGATAAATGCTGAACAGGAGTCAGAGGAAGGAGAGTTTTTCCAAGCCTGATATGCCTCATTCTACCATCTATATCTCTGATGCCCGTTCCCTCTGGGAACTCCCATCAAGGGGTGGCCACAGCAAAAGAATCTCCACTTATCCCTGTCCTTACATGCCTCCCTTGCATACACCATTCCATGCATTCTTCCTCTGTTTCTTTCCCTCCAGTATTCCTCCACTCTGTTTGCCCAAGTCACAGGTGGTCTTCCACTCATACCAACCCCTTTAGTTGTACTATCATACACTTTCCTTATAAACTCCCAGTCTTGCATTCTTTCCACATGCCCAGACCACCTCAAAGTATTATGTTTCACCCATTCTACCACTCCACAATTCACTCCCTTTCATTCCTTGCCATACCACATCTCTTGTACACCCTTTCATTTCTTTCTTCATTCCATCTAGTCACACCACATGCTCTTCTCAAATAGCTCGTTTTTGTCCCTCTTGTCTTTATGGAAGGATGCTGTACATGCAGTTTCATTCTTCAGGCACCTTATGTTGGCTATACATATGATGTGGAACAGCTTGAATAACAAGTCAACAACACCATCACCCCATTTCTTGAGAGACAGCTGGATTTCCATCTACTTTTGATGTTTTACCCCATTTCACCTTGTGCAAGGCTTTAATTACCTCCTGTCTTTTCATCATTCCATATTCCTTGACTCTTTCACTTTTCATGCCTCCTTTTCCCGATGTGTCGTATCTACTTCCTTATTGCCTAACTCATACAGAAGATCTTTATATTCCATCTCTATTTCATATCTTCATCTTTTACCACTTCCCCAGCTCTTCTCATTGCTGTTGCCCCCATCTGTTCTCTTGTTGTCCCTGTGCTATTTGCATTCTTCTAGTCCTTTTTCGTATATTCTTTGAGGTACATTGATCATTTCTTTCCCTATCTCTCATTTGCTATTTTTATTATTTATCTCATGCCTTTCATTTGACCCCACACTGCTTTTTCTTGTACTTTTACCTGTCACTCACACTCCTTTCCAGCTGATAATGTCAGTGCAACTCCCTTTTCTTTTTGGTTACCAGACTAACTGAGTCATTCCAATGCTTGCTTCCCATTCTCATATGTCCACATTCCACCCTCTACATAACACATATTTCATCCACACATTTAGATAATTGTACTTCTTTCCTAGATATCTCTTACAGTCCTACACATGTTTAGATATGCTGTACTTCTTCCCTGAGTATTTTTTACAACTCTAGTCTCATTTACTCTCAACATGTGCCATTCTTCATTCAGTCTCTCCTAGTTACTCTGACCACAAGCCACTTTTCCAGGCTTAATCACTTTCTTCGTTTCCTTCAGATGTATATCATTTCCTCGTATCTTACTCTCATGGCCAGCTTTCATACCTACCTCCACTTAGAAATGATCAGACATTCCACATGCTATCCTTCCAGCACATTTATATCCAACAACTTACTCTTAGCAACTTTTCATAGACTGTATTCCAAATAACCTTTCCTCTTTAAGCACAATCTGACAAGCTTTTCACAATATCTGTATACACTAGAAACTCCATCATAGATCCCATTGATACCATCAGTTGCCACCTTTCCCATTCTTACATTGAAATCCTCTCAAACCAAAGTTCAGTCTCTTGCATCAAAACTATCAGAGTCTTGTGCAGCTCCTCCCAAAATTCTCCTTATTCTTTTCCACTCCTCTGTCTAACATATTTATGAGAGCTAAAATTCAGATACTTCTTGGTGTCTACTTTCATTCTAACCTTAATTAACCTTGAAATCTCTTGCATTCTGTAAAAGTCCCATAGATCCTTTATACCTTGATACTGTAGTAGTTTTTTGATGAACCATTTGATCTGTATCAGCTTATCATCTCAAAACAGTTTTATGTTTAAAGAACTGATATATTAGTGTTGGAATTATTTACTATCACTTTTTTCTGCTAGTTCTCACTATCTTGTATCTTGATGCTGAGAATCAGAAGTCTTATTGTATTAATGACTATCTTTATTTTCAGGGGCTAGAAGAGTGGATTGAAGAGACAGATGTTTTGCTTGGTGCCAGTCAGGGAGATCAGGAGATTGGATTAAAAAGAGAAAGACAGGAGGAACCAATCAGTTTACCACAAATGCTCAAGATTTATTCATTTGGAAAGGGAGACATAACTACTTTTCCATACGTATGTTTTGATATTGCTATTCTTGCATTATACATTATGATTTAGAGCATGTTATCTCCCACCCTACCCATATACCTGACTGCTATGACCCAATTTCTACTTATCTCTCTATCGAAAACTCCTCACAACTCTCGTATCTTTTGTGACGGTTCTGTAATTCCACCTCTTGACTCAATGAACATACTTGGTATTACTGTAACATCCAATCTTTCTTGGAA
>JAYMFT010155573.1:0-12530 GCA_038088735.1 Panulirus argus
GTTGTGAGAGAGAGAGAGAGAGAGAGAGAGAGAGAGAGAGAGAGAGAGAGAAAGAGAGAGAGGGGGACTGCCTGTTCTTTGGCCCGGCCAACAGCTCACACTGGCCAACCTCTGGCCCGACCAACAGCTCATACCGGCCAACGTGGCCAGGCCAACACAACCCAAAAAATATTGGCCACTTGCTTATTAGTACACTACCCTTGAACACCTTCACCTTGGCCATACTCAGTACTATCCACACACTTTGGCCACACTCGCTCTCGAACAAACCCGTCTTTGGCCATGACCATTACTGGCCATACATCCTTGAGGCACACTCACCTTTGGCCACACTCACCCCCGTCCATACTCACCCTCGCCCATCACTCCCACTCGTGGCCACACTGACCTTTAACCGCATTCACCACCTCCCACACCCACCGTTGGCCACACCTCCTACACCCACCATTGGCCACACACTCCTTAAACTACTCTCATCACGTCCACAGTCATCCTTGGCCACAAAGACGTCAATATATAACCAAAAGCAAGAGATGAATGTGGCCAAACACACACACACACACACACACTGTCCCTTATCTCTGGCGTCTCGCTAGGGCCACATCCGCCATGGGCCACTCCGGCTGCATGGCAACATTCAACCAAAATGTCTTTACTCCGGGGTTACTTCTAACCCCCCCGCCCCCCCACCCTCACCCCCTTCCTCCATCTCCCTCCCCCCTACCCCATCCGTTCCCCCCCTAGCCAAACCCCTCCCCCCCCCCCTTGGCCACCCTTGTCCACGGCAGGACGCGCCAAAAGCTGAAGGACAAGAGCCGACACTTGAAGACCACTTCGCGTCAATCTTCCGCATTTACTTTGTACCTCTCTCCTCTCTCTCTCTCTCTCTATCCCTCCCTCCCTCCCAGCATCCTCTCTCTCTGCCGCTTGCCCTCCGCCAATCCCCTGCCACCTGCACGCGAGGCCTCGCGAGGCCCCTGCCGTCCTGCTATCCCTTGCCACTTGCTGCTACCACCGCCCTGCCTTGCCCTAGCCGCGCTACACTGCCCAGTCATTCCTGGAAACTCCACGATGCCCTCCTCTTTACCCCCACTCGATACACCTGTGCTCCTCGCTCCTTCCTGCTAGGTTCTCCTGCCCCATACCGCATGTCGCCACCTTTCCCAGGCGCCCATCCCATCCCTGTTACCGTAACTGTCTTGCTACGCATATCACGTCATCTCCAACGCACCACACGACACTCGCTGGAACAAGAGAACCAGAGGACTTTATACACAAAGGCTTTACTACGTTAGTACAAAGCCCTGCCGGTGGATTGCACGAAGTAATACGGTTCCAGTATTTACAAGAAGCTTCCAGAGTGCATTCTAGTCTTTTTGGCTTTTGGGTTGAAGCCATGGGGTGTTATAGCTTCCAGACACATTCATGGAAGACATGAGGTATTCCCCTTTCCAGACGAAGTCATAACAGCCATGAGGTGCTCCACCTTCCAGATTTACTGGAGGAAACCATGAGGTTTTCTGCCTTCGAGACTCACTCGAGGCAACCATGAAATTCTCCAGCTTCCAGGTTCACTCGTAGCAGTCACGGGGTGCTTCCAGTTTCCAGTTATTGGTGATAGCCAAGTTACGGTCCAGCTCTGGATATGTCGGTGGCAAAAGTGGTGTGCTTCAACTTCCTGACTTGTTACCAAGAGCCATACTATATTCCAGTTTTCAGGATTACAATTATAACCATGAGGTGTTCAGGCATTGGGGAGTATGATATGTTCTGACTCTCAGATCATAAGTAATGAGGGCCATGAGGCGTTCCAGGCCCTACACCATTAGTGATGGCTGAGGTATTCTAGTTTCCAGACATAATCAAGAACAACCACTGAACGTCACAATTTTAAGGCTCGGTAGAGGCAGACATCACATCTACACTCAGTACTGGAAGTCGAAGCCCGTTCCATCTTCCAGACTCGATGATGGCAGCTATACTGTAAGTCCGGCTCACTAAAGTCATGGAGTGTTTCGGTTTCCAGATCTACTATTGACAGCCAAGGGGTGCTCCAACTTCCAGACCAATTAGGTGGAACCATGGGATACCTGAATACCTAGGTACTAGCTTCAACCATTGGGAATTTCAGCTTCCAGATATTACTTGTGGAGACACTGAGTATTCCTAGTTACTAGTTACTGCCAAAAGGCTCTCTAGCTTCCATATACCTAGTTTCACTCGGACGGTATCCTAGCATCTAAATCTTTAACTGGTATAAAGAGAGGCGTTGAGCTTCCAGATACACAGGCAACAGCCTGGAAATAAATAACCCATCATTTACAATCAGTATGAGTAACCATACGATCTTTAGTGACTCAAACTTAACAGCTGCGGTCTCCAGGCGATACATCTTCGGTATACATGAAGAGAAGTCATACCGTGTCCAAAACTAGTGAGCTCCTGATCTTAGGCTTCGAGTTAGAAGCCTTGTGAGGAGTCCTAGCAACTGAGAAAGCTAGTATGGACTATATGATCAAACTTCCGGACACACACTGGAAGCATCTATGGAATACCCCAGCTTCCAAATTTCTCTGCAGGAGCACCGAGATCTCTTAAACTTCCAGCTCTCTTTGTGCCAACCATAAGACGTTCTAGCTCTTAAAGTCGCCCGGAGAACCAGGAGCCACGAGGTCTTCGCAGTTCCAGATAATCATCTCGACTGGCAAACATCCAACGTCTCCCCCACCTCCTCTCCTCCCTTCCCTCAAGCACCACAGAACAAATAATTTGCTCAACATCTCGTGTAAGAATTCCAGTGAGCTCCCTAACCCACTGCTACTACTGCAGCTTCTTCTTCTTCAACAACTTTAACTCACTCCCCCTCCCCTCTCTCTACCTAGCATTGTACCCTCCCTTGCGCGCACACACACACACACACACACACACACACACACACCAACCATCCTGCCGGAGGTAGTCATTGTTCCGTTGAAAGCCGTTCCCAGTGTCAATACAGGGGGACAAGCGTCCTGTGTTCTCTCGCCGCGATAAATTGGGTGATAACATAGTGGCCGACACCGAGTGAAACACTGGGGCCCCCCCACGATTTTCAAACCCTGAAAAACCAACTGAAGTCCCAATGGGCAGATAATGATGTCAAGCCAAAGTGTGGAGACAGAAAGAGGAGTGTTGATTCCAAGGGAAGCGAGGGAGTGGGGAGAGAGAGAGACGACTGGACACAGGGAGAGCAGGGAGTGAGGAACAGGGTACCAGTAAGGGAGAGGAGTAATAAACAAGTGATCTAAGACCACAGGGAAGAAGTGAATTTAAGAGGCGTCGGGTCAGGAGCGTGCGAGATGATGGCGAGAGAGACCTGCGCGGGGAAAGGAAAAGAAATGGAAAGACTTCGGCGCAGTAGCGTGCAGGAGGACGAAAAAAAAAGAGAAAATGGTTAAGTAGACGAGTGAAAACAGATCAGTGACATACGGGGATCGACCATCCATTGTGCAAGGGTCTTCCAGTGACTCCAGCAGTAAGGGCTGAAGAGAGAGAGAGAGAGAGAATCAGCCACAGGACGCAGAGCGGGTGGTTGGGTGGGTGGGTGGGGTAGGGAGGTGGGTGGCGGCGGTGGTGGCGGCGGTCGTGTGTGTGGTGGTGGTGGTGGTGGGTTCTGAACGAGAGAAACCCCAATATTTTCTTTAAAGCCCATTCACCACACTATGGCCGGCCTTCCTTCTTCTTCTTCTTCCGTACGGCAGCTCGCTTCTCTCTCTCTTTCTCTCTCTCTCTCTCTCTCTCACTGCCAGGGGAGGGGGTTCCTCTCTCTCTCTCTCTCTCTCTCTCTCTCTCTCTCTCCTATCTGCGACAAAAGCGCTAATTTCAGGGATCAAATCCATTTATCCATTCGGGCTGCTGAGAGAGCGAGGGGTTTGGCATAGGGGGAACACAGCGTTGAGCAAATACCAGGTGGAATGGGGTGTTGATACGCGCATGAAATGATGGCAGGGCAACGGCTGCCGGGTGGTGGCAGGCAAGGGCTGGCAAGGGAAGGTGGTGGCAGGCAAGGTCGAATAAGGGTAGTTGGTAGCAGGCTAGGACAGGTGCTGGCTTGCTAGGACAGGTGGTGGCAGGCTAGGACAAGTGGTGGCAGGCCAGGACAGGCGGTGGCAGGCCAGGACAGGCGGTGGCAGGCCAGGACAGAAGGTGGCAGGCCAGGATAGGTGATAGCAGGCCAGGTCAGGCGGTGGCAGGCCAGGGTAGGTGATAGCAGGCCAGGTCAGGCGGTGGTAGGCCAGGACAGGCGTTGGCAGGCCAGGACAGGCGGTAGTAGGCCAGGACAGGCGGTGGGAGACCAGGACAGGTGGTGGCAGACCAGGAACAGGTGGTGGCAGGCCAGGAACAGGCTGTAGCAGGCCAGGACAGGTGGTGGCAGGCCAGGGCAGGCGGTGGCAGGCAAGGCTAGGCGAGGGTAAATGCTGTAAGGCAAAACCCAGATAAAAGCCTCTAGATTACAGCTAGGATTACAAGCTAGAGCCCCTGTAACCGAAAGCAACTGGATTAACTTGTGGGTAGGCCGATTGTACGCTTCAGGTGGACGAGTCAGTATGTAGAGTGAGTGTGGTGTGGTTGGGGCGCATACTGCAGGAGCCCTTAGTGCGTACATGTGTACCGTAGATGAGGTGTGGTGTGGCCATACTCCGTACCACAGTCTGTAGTGTAAGTGTGTACGGGAAAAACCGCACACAACGTCCACACAGAAGGAAGCCTTGCGTCCGAAATCAGTTAACGCTCGACAAAACGACCCAAAATGCCTGAAACGGAACGAAAAGTAGATAATAATAATAATAATAATAATAATAATAATAATAATGACTGTAGCTCTGTAAGTGCTCGTTAAGTTAGGCCTGCCCACCTAAAGTGTTCCTGGCGGAGGGTTCCACAACACTTTCATGCTGTGGGTCTGCGGTTACAGGCCCAGGGACCACAACAGACCCGGGCGCACGGGACTTTTCAGAGACCTCAATCGAGGCCACCCCGAGAGATCTAATTACACCTTGTTGACACTTGGACTGTGGAGGGGCTACATCTGCGTCCGGCCCTAGGTTTCCGACGACCCTCTTCCCTTCCAAGTACCCCTCTCCGGTCTTAACCACACACACACACACACACACCTCCCTTCACCGGCGAGACCGACGCTATGTGAAGGGGTAACGCCTGGAGGGACTATATTACCCCAATTCAGGGGGGGAGCGGTCCTTCGCTAACTACCACTTCCACTAGGGCGTCCGTCACAGGACCGTTTTCCTGCAGCTCCCGGCGCTAATTACGCAGCCAGGTAGAGTATATACACACACACACACACACACGCCCAGGTTGCTGCAATACACCAGGTAATGGAAGGGGCTGAGAGCCACCACACAGGTAGAGGACATCTTGAGACATCCTCCGTCCCAGAGGTAGCGAGCTGAGACTGTGAATTAGCTTTGCGTCCAAGTGCAACGCGAAGATTATCCTCATATTTCCAAAAATATAAAATCAGGTTATTTCGTTTTGTCTGGAAACTGTACCGTCCATGTTATCTCCTGGGAAGGCTATCTAGTGCAACGTAACTGCATTTATAAAGACTTCAGAAACACGAATCGAGCAAAATATACCCCAAAGGCCTCGGTTAAACCCGTACCACACATTTGTAAACTGAATTCCGTTCCTCAACTATGTCTTTTCCTCTGTCCAACCTCCTTCCTCTTCCCTTCCTTACAATCCGGGAAAGAAAACAGAACGTTACATATCCATCCTATATCCTGGTGGATAGGGGCCGAGTAAAGGGCCCCAGCCTCTGCTGTTCGCAGCGGCGTTCTTCACCTACGTTTGTTATGGGATTTTTGCCTTTAGCACGAAATGTGCCATAACTCTCTCTCTCCCCTCCCTTCCTCCTCCCACATCTTCCACTGTTACAGCAGTTTCGTCACCACGGGGCGTTCTGTTTTACTAGCCTGCCTCTACCACAAACAAGGTTATGACCACAGGGCACCACACCTCTCCTCCTGCAGATAACCTCGTCATGGACCATCAGGACTCTGGGGGGCAACTAATTGAAACTGGGAATATTGTAATGTTGGCACCTCACCATATTGTACGTGGGGTCCATCCTCTCTTGAGAAGGATTTTTTAATAATTGAATTGTCTTTCACTGAGTGTTCTATGTGTTGTCCCCCGGCAGATAACCTCGTCATAGACCATCAGGTCTTCTGTTATCTGGCCTTCCCATGTACTGTCCTCCAGGAGATAACCTCGTCACAGACCATCAGGTCTTCTGTCATCTGTCTTTCCCATGTACTGTCCTCCAGCAGATAGCCTCGTCATAGACCATCAGGTCTTCTGTGATCAGTCCCTCCTATGGTTAATTCCATTGTGTATAAACTTGTTTCATACTCTAGTAACTTACATGGCCTCCCAATTCTGTAATATCTATACCTCAACAATTTATTTTCAGCTAAATGGCTACCTAAATCCAATAACCGTTTCTATTCTTTTTTTTTATCTAAGGAATGTACATCTCCATTCAGAGTGTACACTTCCACACATTCTCTGTACACCACTGATTAAAATGAGGTACGGTACACAGGTACTACTCCTGGCGCCCGAATGAAAGGACTGTACTCATACATACGCCTCATGTGGGTCGGTTTAGCAGCGTCCACTTTTCCTGACGTACGACAACGCCAGCAAACGTCCTCCCGTTCGCCCACATCCATTCCCCGCCCGTCGTGCGTAATGCATCGACACCACAGCTCTACCCCTTGGCGTCCACTCCCAGGCCCTAGGTGACCCAAGACGCTACGGCGCCCCCGTAGATAGCCTGAGTTGCATGTCGCCTCCTCCATCACTCACTGAAGGCCTGGACACCTGCCTGACAAGCAGGTGACAGGTGGAGTCCTACATATACACCCTCGCGACACCGACCAGCTGGCAGATGGAACCCCATATCGCCCGCACATGCCACCAGCTGGTAGATGGAACCCCATATCATACCTGGACGCGCCACCAGCTGGCAGATGGAACCCCATATCGCCCGCACATGCCACCAGCTGGTAGATGGAACCCCATATTATATCTGGACGCGCCACCAGCTGGCAGACGGAATCCCATATCGCCTGCACATGCCACCAGCTGGCTAAATGATGGTCATTTGGGGGGTAAACAAGCTCTCCTTAGCCCGACAAATTGGAAGGTTATGGCCCAGCTTACTGGGGGTGGATTACAGGGACCCGACACGACAAATGGTTACGTTACGACGCCTCGCAACGCCACGGGGAGTTACGACCGCCCCATGACGCAAATAAAGAGCACGAATGAGCCCACTGCAGGTTAACCAGTGTGGCACACTGGGGTGGACGCGTCCACGGTCAAGCGAGGAGGTGGAATTCCGGTGGAGGGGTCAGAGGTTAAAGTCTGAGGGAGTGGAGGGGGCCAGAGGTCTCCCTCCTTCATCCAACTCCTTGCCTGACCTCCCTCTTCACCCATCACGCCCTACACTCCATCATGTCTTCTCCCCTTCTCCATCTACATTCTTCAGAGCCCTACCCCTTCATCCACCTCCCTCCCAACCCTCCCTCTCTCTTCATCCATCTTCCGAGCCCTCTCCATCCTTCTACCCCTTCCCCCTTCCCTTCATCCACCTCCTCCAGCGCGTCTTTCCCTAGTCATCCACCTCCTTGAGAATCCTCCCCTCCGTCGCCCATCCCATTACCCGGCTTTCCCTCTCTGTTAATCTTCCGTCCCAACAGCTTCTCTGGTTTATCTGATAATGTAAACTCTCTGTAGTATTCCACATGGCAGGGAACAAGTGTTTGAAGGACTCAAGACTGTACAGGGAAGGTATTTAATTCTACAAGTGTACCTTCCTAACTAGAATGTGGTCATTATGCAGGCCCAAGGTCCACCGTGACCTCCAACAGCTTGAATGAGTGAAAAAGCAACACAAAAGGTCGGTCCCAGACCCAGCTGTGGGGGGTAGAAGACCTCCCAAACCATCGTAAGGTATACGTAAGGTAAGGGAAGGTCCCAGACCCAGCTGTGGGGGGTAGGAGACCTCCCAAACCATCGTAAGGTATACGTAAGGTAAGACTATGACAAGACACTAGTTCGTAATCTCTCCCTCCTCTGAACACCCCAACCCCAGGAGCTTCTGAGGTCCCCCAAGGTGCCTCGTGCACAAACACCTCTTTATCATCACAATAACAGCCATTAACGTGACGTAGAACGCCTGAGGACCACCACTACGTCTACCTGCAATGGTGGGTGAGCGTAGCAACACACACACACACACACACACACACACACACTTATTGGGAGGGACAGTGGTCCACTTATTATAGGGTTGCTAGAATAAATGCCTGGCCTCTTGATATATACATACTGCACATGTATAGCTCGAAAGACATATACGTACATACATACACACACACATATATACATGGGTATATGTATATACAAGTATACATATATACATGCCCTACGTATACACGGGCAGGTGTAGAGGGAATACAGGGCAGTGTATTGATGTTACTGACTTAGCAAATCACTTCCGCTCAACCTTCGTTTCACACTCGTTTGCAACGCTTGCGCACGACGATCGACCCCTTGCAACACACACACACACACACACACACGCGTGGGGTCAATGATCCAGAGGCATTACCTGAGGTAGGTCCTAAGGAGACACTGGGGCTCAGGTATGGGAGCAGCAGCACGACATCTGTGCAAGCGGGTGTTGCGCAGTTGCGACGTCTGTCTCCTTACCTACACCTCCAAATATTCGGAACTCTATACCTCCGCATTCCATAACAACAAGTACCTCCTCATGTCTTTCCCTAACAACCGCCACCTGAACCATCTCAAAGGTGCACGTTAACCACTTTGTCAAGAACTTGACTAACTTTCTTCTCATTCTCCACCCACTTCTCTCTCTCTCTCTCTCTCTCTCTCTCTCTCTCCTCCTTACCCCATCTTCTATCTCACCTTAAGGCCTGGCATCGACTAGGGCCTTTACGCAGGCGACGCGACTGACAGTGCAACAAAAGTGTAGGGGCACAGCGGCAGAACTGTGCCACCAAGCTAGCCAAAGGATATCAACACAGGCAGATGGGACATGAGTTTTACCCCATACCCGGTGGAAGTCTTCGGTGTGTGTGTGTGTGTGTGTGTGTGTTCTACTCCTTCACCAGCTGTTGGGTTGGGTCACTGGTCGACCAAGCTGTTGGAAGCCGCAGTCGGCAGGCTCTCTCAACCCCGACTCACAACAGTCTGTGGCTACTCTAGTGCAAGATGGGTCAGTCCTGCAGATTGTAGTAGTTTTCCCTTTCAAAAATTTATTAATTAAACACCAAATCGTCCAATCGGAGGAAATCTGCTTCATTTATACAGTGGACAGATTCCGTCAGATTTCCTGCTTATTTTTCTGGACAGATTCCGTCAGATTTCCTGCTTATTTTTCTGGACAGATTCCGTCAGATTTTCTGCTTAATTTATTCTTTGGACAGATTCTGTGATTTATTTTATGAGTATCTTCTTAATGAGTCTCATTACTCTTCAATCTACTCTGTCCACTAATTATCTGAATAATTATATCCAAACGTATAATAACCCTAATCACGTCAACTTGGATGGCTCTGGTATAGATTTGATAATTACGTTCGGTTTAGATTTTGATAATTACGTTCCGGTTTAGATTTTGTAATCACGTTCTGGTTTAGGTTTGATAATTATGTTGTTTTAGATTTGATAATTACGTTCTGGTTTAGATTTTGTAATTACGTTTTGGTTTAGATTTTGTTATTACGTTCAAATGGATGATTCTAGTTTACATCTAGTAATTACGTTTTCGGTTTAAATCTAGTCATTACGTTAAGCTGGTTGATTCTGTTTTAGATTTAGAAAAGACACTGATCTGGGTGATTGTGTTTTAGATTTAGAAGTTACGTGAAGCTGTCTGATTCTGTTTAGATTTAGAAATTAAGTCAAGCTGGATAATTCTGTTTTAGATTTAGAAACTACATCAAACTGGATGACTCTGTTTTAGATTTAGAAACTACGTCAAACTGGCTGACTCCGTTTTATATTTAGAAACTACGTCTGATTCTGTTTTAGACTTAGAAATGACGTCAAGCTGGATGATTCTGTTTTAGACTTAGAAATGACGTCAAGCTGGATGATTCTGTTTTAGATTCAGAAATGACATCAATCTCGATTATTCTGTTCTAGAGTTAGAATATTACGTCAAACTGGATGATTCTGGTTCAGATTCGGTGAAAGCAACCGCGAATCACAGAACAGATTCGCCACGGCAGTCCCACGCGGGCTGAAATCCCCGCCACGTTATGAATATTCGATATGCGTGTGCTATTATGAAAGCGATTCCACAAAACATTTCACCCGAAATATTTGCGTCCGATTACATTCGAATGAGAGACGAGTGTGGACGGCACAGCCAACGGCCTCCGTAAAGTGCGCCACTGGTCTGGTCAAGGAATTCGTAACGGACCTTTTAACGAGCACTGACTCTGTGTGTGTGTGACAGCTGTGGCAGTTAGGGTCTGGTGGTTACGTTACTCTATTGGCACATAGGTCTGTAACTGCCTGATTGAGCAGAAGGGCAAGACGGCAAATCTCTGGTTCATGCAACAGGGGGCGGAAGACCTCCCAAACCATCGTAAGGTATTGCGTAAGGTCAGGTAAGGTCCCAGACCCAGCTGTGGGGGGGAGAAGACCTTCCGAACCATCGTAAGGTATACGTAAGGTCAGGTAAGGTCCCAGACCCAGCTGTGGGGGTGGTAGAAGACCTTCCGAACCATCGTAAGGTATTACGTAAGGTCAGGTAAGGTCCCAGACCCAGCTGTGGGGGGTAGAAGACCTCCCAAACCATCGTAAGGTATACGTAAGGTCAGGTAAGGTCCCAGACCCCAGCTGTGGTACAGGAGAGAGAGAAGAAAGGCGTTTGAATGAGAGAGCAGAAGAGAAAATAACGTTGGAGGCCGGGCTCAGCTGCCAGTACTGTGACCCCCCCCCCCCCAGCGGATTACCTGGTCTGGACAACAGTTTACAAGGAAAAATGGTTATTGTGATAGCGGAAGCCACTCGTCGGGCATTGAAGATCAGCCTGGGAGATTCGCGCGTGCAGCTTTGTGTCCCGACAGCAGCAGCAGCGGTGGTGGTGGTGGTGGTAGCAAAGAGATAAAGCGAGAGGTGCAGCTGGGATGGTCAAAGGCTGGACGGAGGTGCTGCTGCAGCGGTTGGCTTGAAGGGTTTGTGGAGGGGGACGCGCACCACAGCCGTGGTAGTGGTGAGCGGTTGTGGCGGTCCGGAGAGGGGCAGCTGTGGTGGCAGGGGGAGATTCAGATGGACGCGGTGCAGCTGTGGTGTTGAGGGCCGGGCGGACGTGCAAGCTGTGGCGGTGATGAGGTATCGGCCGACGTGCAGCTTCAGTAATGAGGACCCGATGCCCCCCAGCCCCTCCCCCGCGTGCCTGCTCCTGTATTGGAGCGGGACGGGCGCCGCGGCCTAACGCATACTAAACACCCATTGCCAAGCAGAGATTTGGGAGGAGATACAGTCATCACCAACGGCCTGGGCCTGTCGGCTCCTGGGTGTGCGTAATGGACTTGCACCCAGGTACCCTAGGTGACACAAGGGGTTGGGAGTACCCTGTGGGATCATGTGGACGAGGCTTCGCCCAGGGGAGGGTCTCTTTAGGGTGGGGAGATTGTGGCACTAAGGTTAGAGGGGAGGTTAAGTAAACCAGCTGGTGGGTGTTGAGGCTAGACAGGCCATCGGTTGAATGGAAGGAGGTAATCCAGGGAGCCTTTTCTTGTTTTCACCCACCCCCAGATAATACCCCCAGGTGGTGTGGAGTGTGCATTCGGACGGACAGATGGGCGGGGGAGGAGGGGAGAGAGTGGGTAGGGTGAATGGGGAGGGGGGAAGGAAAGCTTTTGTGAGATGTTTATGTTGAGCCAACGGGGGAGAATGTGATGGAGTGCTTTGAGAGGGCCGGTTGGTGTTGTGAGCACCTGGAAGGCGTCGGTGCGCGGGCTTCCAGACCCAGGAAGAAGAGGGAGGAGGTTGGGGGGGGCGGTCACGTTGTTGGGATGGAGGAGGAAGGAAAGGGGACACCACACGAGGTGGACCCAGTCAGAGGAGGAAGAAGGATTGAATATACGATGGAGGATTTGACGTGAGAGGGTGAGACACACAGGGGGCACCCCTTCCATCCACATTTTTTTTTTCCCCAAGAAGAGGGAAAGAGAAGGGAAGTAATAGATAAAGAAGAGGGAGAGAGTGTTGACTGGATCAGGTAGAGGCATCGGATGCTGCCGATGGAGTCGTCTGTCAGACACACGATGCCCCAGTCTCCAGTTACAGCTAGGTAACTGTGTCTTTGTGTTGGAGAGGCGGTAGGTTCTGACCCCTCTGACTATCGTCCCGTTGCTTTGACATCTACCATTTCCAAAGTCTTTGAATCCCTCCTCAACTGCCATATCCTTAAACAC